>PISX010005557.1:0-106793 GCA_004024625.1 Mellivora capensis | reverse complement strand
GGCTCAGTGGGTTAAGCCTCTGCCTTCAGCTCAGGTCATGATCTCAGGATCCTGGGATCGAGCCCCTCATTGGGCTCTCTGTTTGGCAGGGAACCTGCTTCCTCCTCTCTCTCTGCCTTCTGCTCTGCCTACTTGTGATCTCTCTCTCTCTCCATCAAGTAAATAAAATCTTTTTTAAAAATGAATTTACTCCCATCCAAGTACTAACCAGGCCTGACTTGGTGAGGAAACCAGCACTATTCTCTGCCAAAATTTTAACATAATCTAGTATTTACATAAGCATGTGAAGAAAGTTGGTTTTTCTCTGCACTTACAGATTTTACTTCATCAAATGATACAAGAGGGATTTACTTAGCAACTTTTGCCTAAAATTACAATATAAGAGAAAAGTGACATTCATTTAAGAGAACAGCAGCCTTCTGGAGAAGACGAGTAGAATTAAGGGATCCTGTAATAAGATCACTGCAGATCTACAGAATGATCCATTCTTAAACTGGGCAAAGCTATCGCATTGTCTGTGCTTCTTTCTTCTCCCCTTTAAGATATGATTCTTATCTTCTTATGTGTCTCCTCTATATTCAGTTAATAAAAAGGAGAAGGAAATTTAGAACTTAACGGAGTTCACAAAGATTTAGAAAGGAAGTTATTTTTAGGTTATCTCATTTAGGTCCCCTATTTTAAAAATGAAGGATTTGATAACCAGTATAGTTAAGTTTTAGGGAAGATACTAGAAGTTGTGTGTGTGTGTCTGTGTGTGTGTGTGTTTAACATTTTGTTACATTTTCACCAAAGTTTTTGTAGAACAAATGTTCATATTATAAAACGGTTCTTGCCTATTATATCTTGAGTTTGGTGGGAATAGATACAAATAAGTAAGCAATTATGTAGCAGTTTGATAAATTCTGTAAGAGAAGTCAGTTCAAGTGTATTTTTATAGTCATAACCAAAATCTAGACAAAAATTATATATGCACATATATGTGTGTGTGTATGTCTCTGTGTGTTTTATTTTCAGCTTTAAATCCTAACACTTTCATGATTTTACGTTTGGGTTTTTGCCTTGACTGCATGGAATATGCACTACCAATTAAAATCAAACTCCAATATCAGATGTGAACAGAATTTTTCAGAGATGACTTAGCCAAATGGCACAATTGCCTGAGATCAAATCTCTTAATATGTCCTGTTTTTGTTTGTGGGTCTGTGCTTATACACACACATGTATGCTGTCTGCTTCTTTGAGGGAACTTTCACTGATATAACTTTCCAAAACAAGTCAAGCAAAAGGGGTTTTGGCACTAGGAAAAGGAAAAAAAAAATTATAAAAACAACAGCAGCAAAACCCTTTTACTCTTCCTTCATCCTGAAGCTAACCATGGAATTGTCCTGATAAACCATCACTAAGCTGTATTGATAGTCCTGAGGGTGTGCTCATTATCGGGTATAAGTTAACAGATACTTGCTTTACTAAAGTTAGGATCCTCAACCATTGTTTCATTGCATTGTTTTATTTTATTGCAAATCACTATCAGTAAATTTGAGGATCCATGGAAGCATATGCATATTTGTTTATCTTATGAATCATTCACATGTAATTATATTAGTCTGTATATCATTATGGTCAAACTTTTTTTTTTCACTTTTAAATATAAAATGAGGGACGCCTGGGTGGCTCAGGTCATGATCCCAGCGTCCTGGGATTGAGTCCCACATCGGGCTCCTTGCTTGGCAGGGACCCTGCTTCTCCCTCTGCCACTCTGTCTGCCTGTGCTCGCTTGCTCTCTCTCCGTCTCTGACAAATAAATAAATAAAATCTTAAAAAAAATAAATATAAAATGAATAGAAATTAAAATTCCAGAATTTATCTGTGTATCTGTGTAACTTTCATCTTGAGCACCCATCAGCCCTGGGGCAAATTTAGAATGGGGCAAATTATCATCGTACAGTCTTTCCTGTATGTTAGTGCCCCTGTTCTCCACTAAATCCCAGTTGTTCTCCCACTGAGTCACTAAAACAACCCCAAATACCGCCAATGCCTATGTGCTCCTTGGGTTAGCAGAATATCACCTGGTTGAGATGCCAACACTGATCTAGATGGTCCAGAGAGCAGACTGGGGCCTGGCAGTCTGACCACACTTGGCTTATTATTATTTTCCCAGCTGTACAAATAGTCAGTTGATGGGATTGTTCCAGTTAATAAGATTTACATTTTACTTCATTTACAGAATTCCCCCCCCAACCCCGCAAAAAAAACAAGCACTTTGCTGTATTTACTAACACAATCTACAAATTCAAAAAAGAGTTGAAGAGGGGTTTGTAAGCAAGGAATGCAAAATGCTGATGTTTAAAATTGCAAAATATAGACAAAATTTCTCATAAAACAAGGTAACCTTCATTTTCCAATCCATTGTTACAAGATTATGTAGAAACACCAACTTCATTTCCATTATTATAGGTAAACTAATTATTTTCATAAGTTAACCTTTGCCTAACTGTGCTTTGGTAAAGTTCCAATGCAAATGTCTTTTGTAAAAACCCACATTTAGATCCAAGAGCCTAATATGGTCCAAATTCTGGGTTAAGAACATATAAAAATTACAACTATGCTTATAAAATCATGTGTGCAAAATTAACTAGCATTTTTGTTTAAGATAAACAAAATCCAAATAACAATTGCATCTTAATGTAGACAAGAACAATGTATATAATTATCCTGCATAAATAATCAATTTTAAAAACTACTGTATTTGCAGGCTTAAAAGGCGATTATATTTTATTGTTTCCTATGATGTAATTCATTTGAACTACTTTTATATATATTGCTCATTGCAAATGAGATTTTACTAGTTCATTGAGAAGAAGAGATGATAAAAGATTTCTAAACTTGTGGCTAAGAGTCATTTCCAAGATATATTTCTACTGTCAGGGTTTATCACCAATTTCCATAATTGATGTTTCATCTATAATACCACAACTTTTTTAAGACAATATAGATAATTAACTAGTCCTCACTTCCAGCTGATTATTTCTATCCTCCAAGGAGCCTCGTGGTATAATGGACAAAATGTCAAGAATAATTAGGAATAATGATAGCAGCAGCTATGCCATCAAAAAATGTGTACCTCCGACTGATTCTTTTACGCCTTGCCTTGAAGAAATTTACATGATTTGAAACTCTCTCCCAGGCTTTAATTTTTCTTGATACAGAAGTAATAAGGACCTAAAAAATAAAAACAGAGTCCTTTACGTTCATATATACATGCACAAAGTCAAGGCTGGCTGATGATATGTTTATTTTCCTATTTAAGGTGGGAAAATCAGCTGAGTCCCAAGCACCCCATGGCTTCTAAAGATACCCTATTTCTGCCTATGTAGTCATTTGATATTTCCACATGATCTTTGGAAAGCCAGCGGAGCTATTTATCATGCTGAATGAAGTCAGCAGAAGGTGTGTTTTCTTTTGCTTTGTGTGAGACTCGATATATTTATCTTTAATGATACCAATACACATGTCTTTACTTCTTAGGTGACCTAATATGTGCTCATTCAATCCCTCCTCCAGTAGCGGTTCCTCAAGGTAATTTAGCTGAGGCAAGGAAGGCAGCATGCCTCTTGTGTTACCATATTCAGTCCAATTCACAAAGTGTCACTTTTGTCAAATCACATACAAATTATTTATTCTAATCCTGTCATACACTGCTGACCATGAAGAAACTGGTAACTTCATTTCAAACTGTAAAATAATTCTAAAAATATAAATGCATTTCATACAATAACATGTATCAGAGCTCATATCATCTAGCATATGAACACTTTTATCTGCACTTCTGTACAGTTTTGGAAGTGTTTATTTTGTTGTATTACTAATACAGCATCCTCTTTTTTATCCACTCATTTGCTCTGTGAGATGAAACAAAGATTTATGTCTAATATTATAGATGAAAGCTGTGAGTCTCTGGGGACAACTGATTTATCTGAGGTTGCACAATTGGTAAGTAAATGTCATTAGAAGTAGAAGCAGTCTTTCCTGAATTTTGATTATATTAACCAAACTCTTCTTCAACTCCTCTAACATCATATTATTTGTACAAGAAAGATTGATAAAATTTTCAAATTTTCCTATTTGAAATTGTAAAAAGTATCTCTTGAAATATAAATATTTAATTTCATGAAATAAATAGCTAAATTTTACTTAGTGCATAGAAACATGAAGTTGACAATCCTAGTCTTAGAAGGATCCAGTTATACAGTACAAAGAATGCTGAAACTCAGAGAAAGCACGTTTAATTTTGGGGTATAACCTTTCACTCCCAAAGTCCTGTGTGTTTCACCTCACCTGTCAACCAAAGTCGAGTAATGTTGAACTTTTGAAGTCAATATTCACTTTCACATCCAGAAAAGAGCAAGATATGCAACAGGAAAATACATAATAACCCTTTATTGGTCTCTTGGATTCTTCAGAGAATTGTCATGAAAGTCTTATACAACGGGGTGCTGTTCAGCAATGCTCACTCGGGGACCATGCTCTTGAAGATTGCACAAAAGTGTAATGTCCCTGAAGATAAAGTAATTCTCTGACACCACCTAAATCCATGCTAATGGGGTAAAGAGGAGAATGAGGCTGGGAGGGAGAGAATCGAATGTTGCATTTAATGAGGAACTCTTTATTCTTCCCAGTTGGGCCATTTCATGCCATATAAAAGGAAGGCTGGTATTGGATTACGTCTAATGCTACAAAACAGGTTGAAGAGATAAGTAAAATCCGTAGGGACTCAGAGGCATTTATAGGAGTAGGAGACTAATAAAGATTCCTTCCCCTCTGGATGTCTGGGGAAAAAAATTCACATCACCACACGTGGGCATGTCACTGCCTCAGCTATGTATACTTATGATTTGGTAGTTGGAAATCTTTGAGGATGGAATTTTTACCTCTCCTGAGTACGAATGCTTTCTTGATTTTGCCGGTTTAAAGAAAGCTGAAAATCACCCCAGCGATGTGATGGATGCCCCCAGTTACCTTAACGAATGTTTCTAATGGTGAATGGTTCTAAATTAGAAAAGCTCAGGATGTTTTGCAGCCCCTTAAAATAATACCTTCAAAAATTTTTAGATATTTTAAATAATCCCTTGAGTGATTAATATTTATGATTTTATATAGAAGCTAACTTGATGCTGCAGTTGGAAAGTTAATAATTTACAGAGGCTGCCTTGTAGTCTAATGGCAGCACTTGACTTTTGCTATGGCTGGAGGGCCTGCAACTTTGATGTTCTTGTCTTAAATTAAGAGAAAAGAGAGTCAGGTATCAGCTCCTGTTCAGTTCCTTTTTCTGAGGGGTTCTTTTAAGTGAGTTCCATGAAGCCATAAATGTCTTTTAACAACAATATTGATTGCAAAACAAAGCCTCTTTCCATTATCTTCTTAGAGGAATCACAGATAGAGGTGTTTTAAAAGTTGGAGTAACATTACTTCTTTCCAGAATGTAAGTGTCCTGTTAACTCTCTGGAGCACATAAAAGGAAAGTTTCCAGAGGGGTTTGCTTTGTTAGCAAATCTTTTCTTCTTCCCCAATTCAAAATAAATCAAGCAAAGCCAGGGCATTCCTTTCCTCTGACTGTGAGTGTATGTGTGCTTTAATTTAGAGAAACTCTCTAGACTGCTGGATTTTACTTACAAGTTTTGTAACAACCACATACAATGAACACGACTGCCTGTGACCTTGAGACCTTGGAATTGACATATAATGGTTTGATGGTAACCAGCAGTGCCAATTATCCTGCCCCAGTGTCCACTGAAGCTGGTAGAGGAAAGCTCAACAAGTCGAACCATTGCATACTGAGGGCACTTAGCAAAAACTCGAAGGATTTCCTTATCCAGTGGACATGATCTGTAGTTATTCATCCCCACTGTGCTTGGTTATTCCCAAATTCCAATCATATTATTAGAATTCAGCAACCCTGCCATTTTATATTCTACTAAAGCATGAAGCAAAAGCCTAACATAAATCTGGACATGTATTTATTTTAATGGTCTGTCAAATCGTAAGTAAAAAATTTGTTCAATCCAAATAATGAAAAGTGTTTGTTTGTTTTTTTAATTGGACTATGGAACACTGATACTTGGGAAACACGATTTCTGATTCCCAAACGAATGTAAACTAGAGCTAGTTTAAATGTTTTGAACTCATTAGCTGAGCATTTCTATTTTGCAGACTACTTCGGGGCTCAAGCACATTAAAAAAAGGAGAAAACGTGGCAATGGAATAATTTCTGATAGCAGGAGGGACAAAAATCTGAATCTCCACTACTTATTCACTGTTAGTAACAAAATAGTAATTAGGTTTATGTTGCTGGTAAAAGCTTGAAAGACCCACCACAGAACTTTTAATTAGTCAAAGAACTCGTTTTCAGTATCTTTATGGATACATGGTGAGAATTCCAGAAATAAAAAAGATGGCATCTTTCCCCTGACTCAATGACTTGTCCATCAATAATCTACAGGAAATAAGTAATAAAAACTCACTGAGACAATGCTTTTTAAAATTTCCATACTAAAACACAACTACATCACAATAGGTGTAAAAAGTATTCAAAGCAACTTAAGGGACTGTTTTTGTGTTACTAAGTGAACACTTTGTTGATAAATATATGAAATACTTTAATATCTGATGAGGTTCCAAGTGTTTGATTAATTCAATATTTCTGAACATTCCAATTATGTTGTTTTTCTAATTGGTCCCTTCCTTTTTTTATTTTAAGATTTCATTTATTCATGTGAGAGAGAGAGAGAGCACGAGTGGTGGCACAAATGGAGAGGGACAAGCAGACTCCCCACTGAGCAGGGAGCCCAACTCCAGCTCCATCCCAGGACCTGAGATCATGATGAAGGCAGACGCTGAAGTGACTGAGCCACCCAGGTGGCCCTAATGGGTCCCGTTCAAACAGAATTTAACATTAGTTCCTTATTTCCCATTTTTAAGCATTTTTCACTGGCTGAAATCAGCCTTATCTTGAGATAATCCCCATATATTATGTGCTTCCAGAAAAGGCACTGTGTGATACCTTGGGCCTTCCATGAGTTTCTCCTTAGCTGCTGTTTTTTTGGGGTTTTTCTTTTTTGTTTGTTTGTTTGTTTTTGGAAATCAGATTCAACTACTTTGAAAAAGCATTCCACACAGATTTGTCTGCACCCTGTCTATATGTTACTAAGATCCTATCAAATTACATTTTCTTTCTTCTTACAATTTCTGAGTTACATGATTTTAAATATCGATCATCTATCTGTCTATCTATCGATCTATCATCCTCTATCCACAGTAGTCCTCCCTTATGGAACAGAGGGAGAGCTCGTTCCCAAACCCCCAGTGAATGCCTTAAACTACTGATTGTACCAAACCCTGTATGTACTGTTTTTTTCTATACGTGCATACATATGATAAAGGTTTTTTTTTTAAGATTTTATTTATTTATTTGACAGAGAGAGATCACAAGTAAGCAGAGAGGCAGGCAGATAGAAGGGGGGAAGCAGGCTCCCCACTGAGCAGAGAGCCCGATGCAGGGCTCGATCCCAGGACCCTGAGATCATGACCTGAGCTGAAGGCAGAGGCTTAACCCACTGAGCCACCCAGGTGCCTAAGGTTTTCTTTTCTTTTTTTTTTTTTAAGATTTATTTATTTATTTGAGAGAGAGAGACAGAGAGAAAGAGAGAGACAGCACACGAGCGAGAGGGGCAGAGGGAGAGGGAATCTCAAGCAGGCTCCTCCCAGACGCAGGGCTCCATCTCACAACACTGAGATCAGAACCGGAGCCGAAACCAAGAGTCGGATGCTTAACCGACTGCACCACCCAGGTGCTCCTGATAAATTTTAATTTATGAGTTAAGTACAGTAATAGATTAACAATAATAACTAGTAGTAAAATATAACCGTTACAACAATACACTGCAATGAAAGTTATGTGACTGCATTCTCGATCTCGCCTCCCAAAATATCTTACTGTACTCTACTCACCCTTCATCTTGGGACATTGAGATGATAAAATGCCTATGTGATGAAAGTAAGTGAAGGGAATGACAGGCACTGTGATGTAGACTAGGCTACTATTGACCTTCTGATGATACAGAAGGAGGGTCATCTGTATCTCTACCTCATTCAACTAGGGGCAACTGAAGCCACTGAAAGTTAGACTACAGATAAGGATGGGGCTGCTGTATATGTTTATAGGTTTTGTCCACTTGTATCGATTTCACCTTACCAAAACTCTACAAAAATACGAGAACTTCTGAAGACCTTGCTTCATTTCTCAACACTTGCTTATTGACTTATGCTATAGGTAATCAGTAATAGGCTAGTGAGGCATCTCAGGATCTTTAATACATGATGGAGATATGTTATTACTAATCCATTAGTTAGCATTAGTTAGTTAGTTAGTTGCAAGAAGAATACCATTGAGAAACCTACCAGCAATATGAGTAAGTCAGAATATAGAGGGAAAAGATACTAGGGAAAATAATCCTTTTATTAATTAGTTTTTCCTAGAATCCTACTCAGTTTCATGATTTTCCAGGAAATTAAATTGATCAAAGGTTTGTAAATCACTTTGGGCGCCTGGATGGCTCAGTCATTAAGTGTCTGCCTTAGGCTCAGGTCATGATACCAGGGTCCTGGGATCAAGCCCCTTATCAGGCTCCCCACTCAGCAGGAAGCCTGCTTCTCCCTCTCCCACTCCCCTTGTTTATGTTCCCTCTCTCACTGTGTCTCTCTCTGTCAAATAAATAAATAAAATATTTTTTAAAAAAGGTTTGTAAATCACAAATAGGTTGTTATTCTTACCATTGACCTAATGAGAAAATACCTTTCAAATAACACATTTTAGCAGATATTTCCAAAATTATTTTGTTGTATTTTCCTATTGCCATGCAAATAAAAATAAAATTGCTAAATAATTGAAGTTTTGGGGTACCTTGGTGGTGCAGTCAGTTAAGTTTCTGACTCTTGGTTTCGGCTCAGGTCATGATCTCATAGTCTTAGGATCAAGCCCTGCTTCAGACTCCTTGCTCAGTGCAGAGTTTGCTTATCCCTCTCCTTCTGCTTCCCCCACCTTCTCTCTCTTTCCCTCAGATAAATAAATAAAATCTTCAAAAAAAAATTGAAGTTGGTACAAACTGTACAGAATTCTTTCTCATGGCTACAAGAAATCCTGTGCTTCCATTGTGTCTGGTTTTGCATTTAAGAAGCATGGAGTATTCATCTAGAAAAGGGCAGAACAATTTACCCTAAGGTTGTGTTTTCATAAGCAATTTTAGATAATTACACAATTCAAGCAGAGTTGGTTTGAAGTTACATTGCACAGATTATGTAACAGTGTAATGCTTTAGCAGAGTACTACTGAGGAGTCTGGAATTTTATTTCTAGTATTAGCTTCAACTCTAATTACACATGTGAGCTTGATCTAGTCATTTGAGCTCAGTTTTCTCATCTATAACTTGAGACACTTGAATTATGGCCTGAATTATGTCAATTTTTCTTTCATTTAATACCTTATGTTTATGTCCGTTTTCACATCACTTTAGCTCCCAGATCATTGCCTTGAAATTTCTGAACTTTTTATTCTATTTGAAAATGTTTACAGATTTACAAAATGCCATAAAATTTAACAAGTCTGCTTTTTATTTTTATTTATTTATTTTGGGGGGAGGGGCAAAGGGAGCAGAGGGAGAGAATCTTTTTTTTTTTTTTTTTTTTTATTTGACAGAGAGAGATCACAAGTAGGCAGAGAGGCAGGCAGAGAGAGGGGGGAAGCAGGCCCCCTGAGGAGTGGAGAGCCTGATGTGGGGCTCGATGCCAGTATCCTGGGATTATGACCTGAGCCGAAGGCAGAGGCTTAACTCACTGAGCCACCCAGGCGCCCCAGAGGGAGAGAATCTTAAGCAGGCTCCATGTCCAGCATGGACCCTGATGCAGGGCTAGTGATCATGACCTGAGCTGAAATCAAGAGTGGGTCACTTAACAGACTAAGCCCCCAGGATCCCCAACAAATCTACTTTTTAAAACATATTTACAGTTTAAAGACATTATCTTTGGACAGAATTTCCAATTAAAGGTATTTATAAAAAGTTAGAAAATTATTTAAATACCATTTAAATAGATCCATTTAAAAGACAGAATAAAGGCTATATTCCTCTGATAAAATATGGCTTTGAAGACTGAACCCAAACCAACTTTCCAGTGGGTGAAATGAAGAAGCAATTTCTAAACAGAGGTAATCCATACACTCAGGCGCCCCTTTATGCACCCATTTTTAATGTACAACTTGATGAATTTGGACAAATATATAGCTCCATGTACTGACCATCCCAAGCACTGTATTTCTATCACCTGGAAAGTTTCTTCATGCTCTTTTGCAATCTTCCCCCAAACCTCTCCCTAGGCAACCATGGTTCTGATTTAAATCACTATTGATTCATTTTGCCTGCTGTAAAACTTCATATAATAGAATCATACTCACATCCTTTGGTTGTCATCCCAAATCTCAGAGTTTAAATTCTAAGACTAAAATCTATAAGAAGAATAATACAGGTAAAATATCAAGCCAGGCCCTGTATTGAAAGATGATCTAATAAAGCAATATCATTAAATTCAGCAGTGGGCCTTGGGATATTAGTCAATACAATAACCCACATTTTATTATTTTTGTATACAGCATTCTATATGTTATTATGCATTTGTGAATTATATGAAAAGAATACACTCTTAAGAACTTTTACTTTATTGTATCACTTTCTATGATTTCTTCAATTAATCAGAAACATCTGTGTGCTTCCTAAACAACTGCTATTATTTACCTTAAGAATTCTGTAGTTTGTATAAAAAACTTGATTTCTCTTCTCATGTTCCTGATTAAGGACAAAACCCTAACCCACTCCTGGGAAAGGTATAGGATTTATGGTTCCTATTTTTGTGATAAGCTCATTTCTAGCTCCATTTTATGTCTTTTTGTCTTTGTTGAATTTCTGTAGTCTATTTTCTTCGAGTCACCTGGTTCTTCAAAGTATACATTACTGTGCATTGACTTTGGTCAATTAATTAAATCAGTTAAGCTAAAGACATAAATTTTATTTTCAAACTCACATAAACTTCTAATCATTTAAGAATTAGTTCAGAGGACTACCTCAAATTATTGTCTTAACCTCAAAATTCCTCTTTTAAAAAATGAAATATCCTTTGATACATAATTTTGGCATGGAGGAATCTCCTTTGGAAACTCACTGGCAATCTAGGAAGTATTGAAATACAGTAAATTTGATAATTGCTGGATATGACCCTTTGCTGTTAGTGTTTATGTGCACTGCATTTCCCAGGAGCAAAGTCCAAATCCTACCAGATGTTATAGCAACTCTGTCTTAGCCCATTACTCTAATTAATCTAGGCTTATTATCAGGGCTTCCAACTTGCAAATAGAAAGTCAAAGAAGATATAGAATTAGTGAACTTTCTGAGATTAATTAGGAGGAAAAGAAGCCTCCAAACATTTCTAATATAGTAAATTCTTTGATCTATAACAATACCATGTACATTCCCAACACACATCTGAATTAAAAGCTTGAAGGCATAAAAAATGTGCTCATAATAGAAATTATTGCTGAAGCTAGCCAGATGCCTTTTCATTTGTAATAAATTGCTAAGTTATACTACACACATACGGCTTTTAGTTATCCAAATATTATTAAAACATAAAAATTACAACTCCTTTCTCTATTGAGACTAAAAACACTAACAAGTTTCTTGCCATAAGGAAGAAACAAGTTCCTAATATCAAAAATATAAATATTTTACGCATGTAGCTTAATCACCTCAAAGACAGGAGGAATGCGGTTAAAGAGTTGCATTAGGTAGTACTTCAGAGTAAACACTTGCTTCATAACATGAAAGAAAATTCATACATTTAAAGGAAACATAAGAAGACGACAAAACTAAGTTGACATTGTGCATTCTTGAATTTATGATAATTATGCTTTTGGCCTTAAATTGCAAAATTATAAACACATAAAGTAAAAACTTCCGAAATTCAAGTAGACTTACATTTTTTTAATTTTTTTAAATATTTTATTTATTTATTTGACAGACAGAGATCACAAGTAGGCAGAGAGGCAGGCACAGAGAGAGGGGGAGACAGGCTCTCAGCAGGGAGCCTGATGTGGGGCTCAATCCCAGGACCCTGGGATCATGACCTGAGCTGAAGGCAGAGGCTTTAACCCACTGAGCCACCCAGGCACCCCAAGTAGACTTATATTTAAAGGTAAAAACAAGGTGGGGCACCAGGGTGGCTCTGTTGGTTAAGCAGCTGACTCATGATTTCCGCTCGAGTCATGATCTCGGCTCAGGTCATGATCTCAGCATTGTGAGATTCAGCCCCAGGTAGGGCTCTGTGCTCATCATTGAGTCTGTGTAAGAGTCTCTCTCTCCTTCTCCCTGTGCCCCTTTCCCTCACTTGTTCTCTTTCTCTCTCTGTCTCAAGTAAATAAATAAATCAATAATTAAAAAAAATAAATCTTTAAAGATAAAAACGAAGGTATTATATATTTTTGGATTGTTTCTGGCCCTCTAAGTGGAAAACAGTCTTCTATGCCAAAATTAAATAAATCAAAGAAATTCTTTCTAATATAGGTTGGTTACCACAAGAGTTATGATTCCTAAATAGCCCACTAAAAGTAACTTCTAGGGAGTTAAACTAAGGATAAGCTCCAACATGGCAAATGTTTGACAAGGATGTTTTGCCATACCCTGTCAGTTCTATGAAATACTGGAAGTCTGGCTTTCAGGGTATTTTATTCTACCAGGCAGCTAAATGCAAAGTTTGCATCTGATACCTGTTCTACAAGCATATTTCAGGCCAATCACCTGACTTCATACTAATTTATTGTTTTAGAAATAAGATTAACTTTACTGGCACTTATAAAATTGTATACTACAGACCTCTCGAATAAGAATTGTATTGGAATCTTGTTAAAAATGCATATTCCTGAATGCCACCATATCTCTATCACATCAGAATATAAATTGTAGAGGTCAAAGAGAGTGCATTTTTAATCAACTTTGTATTCAATACATATGCAACAAACCAAATTACCAGGCTAATAATAAGATGTAAGAACAGAAGGGATAGGATCTGATGAAAATTTCAGATCTTTTTGCCTTCCAGGTATGAAGAAATAACTCCCCTCTTTCTGGACCTTCGCATTGCTGTGGGCAGAAGGCAAGGGCATCTGAGAGATTCCAGTACCCTGGGTGGGACTTCTGTTTTATTTTAACTCATTGTAGTTATCCGTATCTGAAAATATATATTTTATTTCTTATTGCTCTCACTAACATTTATGAGCAGAGGTGGAGGGAACAGTTGTCAATAGTGTATTTTATGAATGAGCAAATGAATTAAATGTCTGCATGTAACATTATCCTTTATATATGTCCATGAAGTTACCAGGAATTTATGATGAATTTACCAGGAATTTATGATGAATTCATCTGATTGTGAAGATGACTTCAGTTCCTCAATAACTGAGAGGGTAGATTCCAGCTTTATAGAAGCAGAAGAATTTTTTTCAATCTGATATTGGAATGCCCTTCCCCACTACCTCTTACCCCCAGTTTAATAAATGATAATCTTATCAATAACCTCTCAGCCTTCAATCATCTTCTCTTCTGTGAAAAGTTCCTGGTGCTTTTAGACATCATTAAAAAATTTCAGCAGTCATTCTTAATAAAAATCCCATAACCAAAATAAAAATGTAATAATGACTTAAAAATGATAATCTAACAATAATATTCACATTGTGAATGTTTGGTCATTAGCTTTAAAATCAAGAACCTATCACTGACACCCATTGATTTTCCTTTTTTTTTTTTTCTTCTTTCAATGTTCAGTTTCTTTACTAACTCTCATCTCTCTAAAGGGCAGGTGCAGGCATCTGGATCAATGGCAAGAGATGGTCATTTAACGATACTGCTCTGATTGGAGACTTTGCTCACATGCTGGACAGTCACCTCCCAGGGAAAATACTCTCCAACCATTCTCTGGGTCTTCTTGCTTCCAGGATCTAGTTCACAGCCTTGGAAGACTTAGACTCCCAAAATGGAGTGACTACTCTTAGTTCCAAAGAGGAAGACGCTTATAAAGGCATTCTTCCTTAGCTTGTCCAGTCACTGGAACATTCCATTGATGAGGTCGCAACCATGAAGTTCTAAGTGAGCTCTTCAAAGAAGGAGTACTTGGAGTATCATAGAACCAGCCATCTTTATCAAACTACAGCAACACCACAGAAAGGGTGTCCTTGTTGGAGCATTTGCACATAAAACCATTCAACACAAAGGTCATCTTGGTCAGGTGAGTAAAGGAGTCCTTGGCCTTCAACTCAGCAGGCAGTACCTGCTCATCTTCATCCATCTCCTCAGCAACAGGGGCAGTCCTCTTTACACTCTGGCTGGGGATTCTGCTTTTCTCTGGTGAACCTTTCATTTTCTGTGAGGTATCCATTTTAGGCTACATGTCTGCAAACATTTTAACATCAAACTGGGCTATCTTCTCACAGAGTTCCCCAAAAAGTCTGGAAGTGGGACTAGTCAATGCATATAAGGAACCAGTGGCTAATATGGGGGGAGGTCTGATTGAGAGAAAGCCCCAGGACTTGTTGATGGAGCCACTGCAGGGTTCAGACAACTGTTATGTTAACCAACGTCATGTGTTCTCCATCAAAAAAGTCCTCGTTTTCAAGTGAGCACCCAACAGCCCCAGAATTTACCCCACCTCCTCATTTCCATGCTCTGTATACTGCTTTCTGTGGCACATGATGCCCAAGGTGGGCAGATACTGACTGGCTGGTGGCACTATGCTGCAATCAACAAAGTTCATCCAATGTGTCACCTGTTGCTTCTAGAGTACATCCTGGCAGCTCCTCGTTGCTCACAGGGTAGGTAGTGGCATTGCTCTCAAATACACAGGATCCATGGTTACCTTAAAGTGCTGGAAACTTGGGGGTGTAGTTGGTTTGGGCAAAGTGGAAGTGGGGAGCTACGGACAACATGCCAACCTGAACCTCACCATACTGAGCTGCAATGAGGGCCTTGAAGTTCTTCTAGTTTTCAGGATATGCTTAAAGGATTCCAGCCACCATGGTGATTGCACAGAGAAAGGGCCACTGATTCTTCACTGGCAGCTTTTGATTTTTCCTTACATCTTCATTCCAGCCATCACTGCCATCCCATTCTCTTGTTCTTTTGTCAGCACCATTATGAATGATACCTAATTGATCACCCATCTAGCTCATCTTCAGTCCTGTCTTGTGTATTCCCAGAATACTCTTTTGAAAATCCATATCTAAGTGTGACACATATCCACTTAAAACATTTCTATGTTTCCATAGCACTCGTTGGATAAAATTCATAATCATTTGATTGATGTAGAAGATCTCCATTATCTGGTCCTTAACTTTTACTGCAAATGATTGCTGACAATTTCTGAACTTTACCTTCTCTGCCAGACAAAACTATTTATGGTTTCTCAAAGATACAAAAGAGTTTTCTGTTTCTGCACCTTGGCATATGTTCTCTAATTTTGAAAAGCTCTTCTGCCTACTTAAGGACCTGGAAAATGGCTACTCAACTCTAACTCAAGTATATTATCTGTATGAAAATGTCTCTGACTTCCCAGTGTTTGTCATTTATTACCTCCTTGTATTTCCCTTCCATGTTTTACAAGCTCTTATCATAGGCACTCTTTACATTGTTCTGAAATCATTTTTTATGTGTAATAAGTTGATAATTTGAGCTTCTTTACTATTAACTTCTAAAGAAAAATCTAAAAGGACATATTTTTAATCACTTGACACCCCACTCCTACTCTCAAAGCCATAGAAAACCAAACAATGGGATGATTTCCAAATCCATGGTTTCCTGGTCAATCCACTGAACAGAAAACACAGATCAACTAGGGGATCATATTTTATCTTTCAGGAATTCAAACTGGAAAACGTAGGAGCAATAAAGTAGCTTTTAGCAGAAGATAAATCTAGAAAGGCCCGCTCAAGGAAATCCTAAAATACTTTATGTCCGGTAAGGTGAAGAGCAAAGTTCATGCTGGAGTTATGAGGAAAGAATAGTTAGGAGTAAATAGGAACTATATGGAAAATCAAGTATCTGTGCACGATGGAAAACAAGACAAAGAAAACTAGTAGCAAAAGGGCAGAATGATAAAAATTTGGAGGATCATGAGTCGCTTTATAACAGAACCCATAATCAATAATTCTGTCTAATCTACAGCTTATGTACTGCCTGAGATCCCACACCCTGCAAGGAAAAAAAAAGTAGGTTTCTAAATTTTCTTATTGCTCTGCAATATTATAATTTCTATCTACTCATGGCCTAATGATCATTTTTTTTCTTAGATAAGTAGTTATTCTTAAAACATCTTCTTCATTACTTGAAGTAACTTGAGTGACTCCCTTCTTTTTAGCCATGAAGTCCTAACTAGAACATCTTTTCCCACCACAGTAGGAATTTCACACAGGCTGAGATCCTCTCATCTCTTATTATATCTCTGAAACATCGTAAGTATCTTCCTTTTCCCCAGTACTAGATACTATTAACATGCCCCAGTCTGTCCCCAAAGTCTTTTTGCTTACCCTACAAGTTGCCAATTTATTGCAAGCAGGAGAGTTACAGTTTATAATCTCTTATAATAACTACCATGAAGGAGCAGAGAGAGGACAGCTGGTCAAGCTAAATTATCTGGAAAAAAAAAAAAAGAGTTAATCAAACGTCTTAACTCACATATGAACAAGTATTTCAAGGTGCATCATATCCCACAGAGATTGCAATAGGGAACAGTGAAGATAGTAAAAGTAGCTGGTCACTGAGTCAAAGAATGATAGAATTCTACAACATCTGATACAGCTACTGAGATGAGCACTTTTAAAAGGTCTATCTGCAAAACATTCTCATTTTCCCCAAACTTCCCCATTTGAGGCTCTCAGCCGGCCCTTAAATTCTGCATAGTGATTTGTTCAGGTGACACCATTTCTTGCATCCAAAATTTCAATTAACTCCACACACCCTCCCATTCCTCAGTTTCTTCCCAGGTCTGGAAACCTCTCATTTTAGACTTTCTGAGAGTATACAAATGTCATAATATTAAATAACATGGCAGAAATGGCACAGCTATAACAAACATACTTTTTGAATTATTATCTATATTTGCATATATCAATGCAAGAAGCTCAATAATTCCACAGATTACTAACCAGTAATTTACAATATATTCATTTATAAGTGGTAATTCCTTCAGGTCATCAACCTAAATTATCTGTAACTTAATTTTCTATATCACCATATTACCTCACAGGAGTGTTATGAAGTATGACTAATTAATGATTATAGCATCTTGAAAATTCAATGTGCCATATTAATGCTAAATAATATTGTAGCAATGATGTTAGGTGTGTAGTACATCAATGGACATTTACAAGTGATAAACAAATTAAATAAACATATTGTCTGAACTATTACTCATCCAAAAGTGGATTAGCTCATATTTATATTTGCCTAATCTAAAGACAGACAGTATTAATTATTATTCCATTTCTATTCTAAGAAATACACTAGGAAATATTTTACAAGTTGGAAAATGAGAAAACCAAACACCAAAATGTGATTTTTGCATCCAAAGCTTAAAATCTTTAAAAGAGAAAAAAGTTACACACCTGACTTCACAATCCACTCATGCAACGAGGTGTTTGTTTTATTCAAACAGTATATATGCATATATATATACTGTTTTGGTTTATCCATATATATATATATATATATATAATTGGTAATATCAGAATCTTTACTATGTTCTCAGTGTACTGACATCCTGTTAAAAATTTCTAAAATAATGACATATCCAGTATACGACAAGATCTGAGTTTGAAAACGTGTGATCTATAGATCAATAAATTAGAGTTAACTACCTAGGTCATATTCTCTGCGTAATAAGGAGAAAATTTAAGGTAGTTCTTTCATAGCTAAAAAGATATTAGTATAGGCAGAAAAATGTTCCCAGATACATCAGGATATAGAAAGTTTGCTATATTTGATCACTATATTTTCTTCTACCTAACACTCTCTATATTTTTGTTAGGATATGGGTAAGTCTAGAATTGAGCCCTTTGTGTTTCATGAACAAATCCATCAGCAGATGGAGTTGGGGAGGTGACTGTTCAGAGTAAGAATGGTTTGGTAAAAGGTCTGTTAAACCAGCCAACAGATTCCATTCCCTTAGCCAAAATGATCAGCTCAACTGTGAAAGAATTACAAGACTATTCTTTGAATAGCTAGGTAAGAAGTGTTTTTTCTCTACCTATGGGAAAATGAAGACGCTGTTATTTCTAATCACTTTTAACCGTGAGGAAATCAGCCTAAGGACAAAGGGAGAGAACAAAAATAAAGAAATGTTAAACAGAGATGAATCCCTCATCAGATTAGGTCTCAAGCCTTTCTTCTACATTATTCACATACATGAGCCAACACCTGTTGTACAACAGTATGGATTGTAAAACGATATGAACAATACAATCCCATCTCCTTTATAATGGTATAAACTCTTTACACCAATGTCCTTAGCATATAAATGTGTGTAGACGGGCATATATATATATATGTATACATATATATATATATATATATATATATATATATACATCTCCCAAGTACCATGTATGTTTGATTGTAAAAAAATTTATTACATATTTTTATTTTAAAATGTTTTTGATTCCTGGTTGATTCTAAATAACCCACAAATTTATTTGGTTGCTGTTCTTAACTATAGGGCTCCTAAGATAGTGTCCTTTATAGCTCTTTCATTATAGACTTCACCAGTCCAGAGAGTCTTTCTTGCTTCTGATTTCCTTCATGAATGTTCTTCCTTTTCCTTTTCATGGTGTTCTTTCTTTTCAGTTTATCCTACTGATTCTGCAATATTACTGACTTAACAAAGTTTCATGAGATGGTTTAAAAATGTACGGCCTAGTAAAAGGTTTCTATACCTCTCTGGGTCTATGGAGTTCAACCTTAATATTGAAGTGCTTATAGCTTAGAAAATAATAGCTTTTAGAGGGATGCCTGGCTGGTTCAGTTGGTTAAGTGTCTGGCTTCAGCTCAGGTCATGATCCCAGAGTCCTGGGATGGAGCCCCTCATAGGGCTCCCTGCTCAGTGGAGAGCCTGCTTCTCCCTTCCTCTCTGCTCCTCCCCTTACCTGTGCTTTCTCTCTGTCAATAAATAAATAAATAAAATCTTTAAAAAAATAATAGTTCTTAGATATATAGATAAAATATATAGATAAGTTAGATTGATGGATGAACTTATGTATTATATATCTATGGAACTATGTCTACATTATCTCATTCTATTGTATCTCAAATAAGGATTTTACCTGACTCTTATCAGTGTGTATGTAGATCCTTATCAGTGTATGTAGAACTCCCCACTCCTTAAGTATGGAATGCATGGTGGTTTGTTTCCAAAGAATACACTTTGAAAAGAGAAAAAGAAAAAGAATAACTTCACAGTGGAGGAATCTGTCAAATACCACTTCAGCCAGGTAACCATGATTAACTCCAATAAGTCATGTCGACTCATGTAGTCTTGGTATGATGTGATCAGATCAGAAGTTATCTCTGTAGTCTTCCAACCAAAAACCCATAACCCCAGTCTAATTATAAGAAACAAATCAGACAAATCCCAGTTGAGGGATATTCCACAAATACGTGAGCAGTTCTCCTCAAAACTGTCAAGTAATCAAAAACAAGGAAAGGGAACAAGGGAAATATGAGAGAATCTATGGCCAAAAGGAGCCTAAGGAGATGTGATGACTAATTGCAATGTGGTATCTTGTATGGGATTTTAGAATAGAAAAGAACTAAAGAAATATGAAAATAAATATGAGTTCTAGTTAATAATAATGCATCAATACCAGTTCATTAATTATGATAACATACTAATATAAGATGTAAATAAAATGGGAAGTTAAGTGGGTGTATATGGAACTCTATCCTACATTCACACTTTAAAATACTCAAAAAGTATTCTGAAATAAAGATTAAAAAATAAACTATATTTGGGGTGCTTGAACTGGCTTAGGTGATGTTTTCTATCTTTGAGCTACTCATCTAGGGCCTAAGCCAGAAGCAGTCTAAATGAGCACCTTAGGCCATTTTCCCCATGTCCATACCATTGAGCTCTTACATTGCTGAGCTCTGACACTTAGGTAGAGAAAAAAGTCTCACACACACACAGACACACACACACGCGGAAAGAGAAATAAGAAAAAAGAAGTCCTTCTCCCAGACTATGGATCTAACTCTCAACCTGGTGAGCTTATCAAGAACAGCAGAGCTGTGGGGCGCCTGAGTGGCTCAGTGGGTTAAAGCCTCTGCCTTCAGCTCAGGTCATGATCCCAGGGTCCTGGGATTGAGCCTCACATCGGGCTCTCTGCTCAGCAGGAAGCCCACTTCCCTCTCTCTCTCTCTCTGCCTGCCTCTCTGCCTACTTGTGATCTCTGTCTGTCAAATAAATAAATAAAATCTTAAAAAAAAAAAAAAAGAAAGAAAGAAACAGCAGAGCTGTGCCAGTGTAAGGGGCCCGGGAAAATGTGAGAATAGACATCAACACCAAGAGAATACTGGCTTGTTTGTTTCTATTTACAGCCCCTCCATTCCCTTCTCTATGGTCCCCCTCATACACCAGTGAATCATCAGTGTTCATCCACATCGTAATTTCTATCCCTGTGTGTAGATGAGGGAAATACTAAAATATTAACACAGCATTTATTGTGTACCACTAAAACAACAAATAAATCTTAAATAACATAGGTATTAAAAATGATAAATTTTAAAGAGCCAATAGAGAACGGTTATAATTTAGGACATATTAGTTACATATAGCATAATCTTTAGCAATAGCTCTTATTTTTAACTTTAAGGAAAATAAAAATGAAAGCCACATGAGATATATTTGCTCTCTTTTATAACTCTATTACCCTTATATGTTGACATTTTATGCAAGGATGACTGCATTATACTAGTTTGTATTTAGTAGATATATTTTGTGACAATACAACATATGTTTTGTTATATTGCTTACTATGAATACTAAATGTCTCCTCTTATTTATTTTTTCTCTCATGTTAATTCACATTCATCTTCATTTTGTACTTTTGTCTAATTTCACTATTGTTTTTACATTGCCAAGTCTTTAAATATGAACTTATTGATGTATAGTTAACTGCTCCTGTGTTAACAAATTCACCACAGACTTAGAAGTTTAATACAACACTTACTGATTCTGTCATAGGTTGGATGTATCAGAAATCCAGATGTTTATCAGGCTATGTTTTCATTGGCGGACTGCTTAGGGAAGACATTACTTCCAGATTGTTTCATCTTCCCTTCAGATGGTTGGTAGAATTTATTTTCTTGAGGCTGTATAGTTGAGGGATTGGTGTCTTGATGGCTGTTGGCTGGAGAGGATCCTCAACTCTGAGAAGGTGCTAGAGTTCCTAGAGCCTGCCCACCAATTTTATCCATGTGATCTTTCCTAATATAGCCACTTTCTTCATCATGCCAGCAAAGAGAGTTTCCAGACTAAGTCAGCTAACAAGAAGGATACTTCCATAGATGATATAACATGCCATTACCTCTTCCACATGCTAGTGGTTAGAAGCAAGTCACAGTTCCCTCTCACACTCAAAGAAAAAAGATTACACATTGGTATGAATAATATGAACATACATAGGTATGAATAGGTATTAACATGGGAAATATGAGGTTGCCTTAAAGTCTACCCATTAAAAACCACATAGTTCAAAGTTATGAATTTGTAGCACCTTCCAAAATATGTCAGAATAGATGTATTCTTATATGAATTGTAAGTATATTAGCAGCCACCATATGAATATAATAAAGTCAAACTTCAGAACAAGTCTGAATATATATAATAGTCTTTTTTATGTGAAAACCATTGACTTTATTTATCTATTCATTTATTTATTTATTTTACATGCCTTTTAAGTCACAAAGTATCTTTATTTAGAAGGCCACCCATACAAAATACAATACCAGAAGTTTTTTCTGTTTGTTGTTGTTGTTGTTGTTTTGGTTTTTGGTTTTTTTTTTAATGAGGAAGGCAACTGAGTAAATTTTTAACTTATTTTATTTATATATTGGAACCCTATTAATGATTACCTAATAATAGAATTAATTAAAAAAACCCACATGCAACATAACAGCCATAAAATCTAAGCAATATCATAAAATATTAAAGCTGAGAACCATTCTTATTCTTTATGAAATTATTCGTGATGATGTATCAAATAGAAACTTCTAGCTGAGGGGCTAGTAAAAGAAGACATCAAAAAGATAATATGTAATAAACATTTTGGCAGTTAAATATATTTGAAACTTCCACATTCTTTTGTGTTGGTCCACCAGAAAGCTGGGGGGGGGCGGGGAAGGAAAGTTCACAACAATATGTAGAATCTGAGGGATATCAGCAATTAGGGCAATTTACTGGCAGACCTCATTGACAAACATAGTTATCTCCATAGCATCAACACCAGATTTTGACATCTTTTTAGATATGTTAACATCTTAGTATTTACATATTAGTATATAGTATTACTTATTAGTATACGGTAATACATAGTAGTATTTAATGATTTTGGCTCCTGGACACAAAGTAAAATTTAAGGTCTTTGCTGATCACAGAGACCAATCTTGTTCACTGTGATTTTTCACTGTTGAAACTAACAAAGCAGAACCACAAAAGAAAGAAATAGAACAGTGTTTATGAGCTTACAATTTTTGAGGCGAGTGACTTTTAAGAGTCTTCAGAATGAAGTGACTGAGCAATATTACAACCATATTTTGAAAACCTTTTAAATGAGCTGTTTGCAATGGTCTCATAAATGCCTTCTTCCAAGCTCAACCATTTCTGTTTTGTTTCTGCCCATGCATTTGAATGTTGCCCTAGAGGCTAGGGGATATCAGTCATGAGCACTAGAGTCAGACTGCGGCCAGAGTAGATAGAGATGTACAAATCCATCTTTCTCCATTTGAACAGTCTGCTAAATTCTGCATGCAGCTGCTGGCTCTCAATGGTTTTTAAGTCTTCCATAAAATATATTCTGAGAATATTAAGTATATATTATTTTTCTCTCCATCTACTATCCTTTATTTCTCTATTCTATCATTTAGATGCACAATTTAGATATAATGAATCTGATGGTTGCCTCAAATTCCTATAAAGTGAGTGTCCCCATCAATATCAGGGTCCCAGGACATTCTTGTCTATTCTTTGATTATACAAGTAACGTGTAATGAAGCAGGAAAGCAGGAAAGAAAATATAACTTTAATTTTACAATAAAGTTATTGGCCAAGTTTCTTTTACAGTCAGTGTTGAATCAATAGCTTTAAAATTAAGAGGGTAATGAGGACAATAAAGACACATGTAGAAGAGACCTAGGGTAGAAATATAATCCTCTCAATGTTTCAGCTTGAAAAAAAAAATGATACGGGTGAAAAGTTCCCTACTTTTCCTCACTGTTTGAAAGGTTCAGTTGCTTTCCACTAATGTCTCTTCACCCTTCTGTTCCCTCTTAACCATTTCAGAGGATTGAATCTAGCTATAGTAAATGAGCATATCCAGCAGACTCAGTTTTTAACAGAAAACTAAAATTGGGCAATTTTCCCACTCACGTCCACCCACCAGTGTTAAGTGAATATATCAGCAAAGTAAATCATGCGTAAACTCCCCCCTTGCTGTAAATGAACATCTTCTAGAAATATGTTGTCAAAGGCAGTTCAGTTCTACTCTTTAAAAGAGAAGCCTGTCCTGCTCATGAAAGCAACATCTATTCTTGCTCATATCAGAATGCAGACCATTACCACTGAATAAGCCTGGAGCCAGAGCCATGCTCAGAAAATGAAAACAGTGATAGTTTTTCTAGCAAGAAACCGATTACACAATACAAACTCATTCCCATTATATGGTTCTGGCTTGTCCCGTCTGTAGCACACAAGCAAATTCCCCTAATTACTGATATCTCTCTGTGAAGGCCCGTGTACTCTGTGTGTGTTTTGCACTTTCCTTTTCATCAGCTCCCTTGTGGACTAAAAGCAACAATTCTGTCAGGTGAGCTTAACAGATGCCATTTTCTGACCCAGCCTGTAAAAGGTTTGTTGTTTTGTTTTTTGCTGGAAACACCTCTTGTTGGATTGTACAAGGTTTGTGCTTTTCAAACTGAGCCACCAGCTTGTTGCCCAAGTTTCAACTTATAATTCTTATCAAAACTTAATAAAAATATTCTCAATACACTTATGGCATACCAATTGAAGCATATAATACATGCCAAAACTCTAATCCATAAATTCAGTGATGAGTAAGGAACATGATAGGGTCAGGTACAGAAAAACCAGAGCAAGCAGCACTCGGTCCAAGTGAGCATGCAGGATCCAAGACCTACACACAAATCCAAGGTCAAGGCCAGCCAGGATGCTGAAGAAAGCAAAGTATGTAAGCTTAGAAGATATTAAAACCAGTATGGTCATTTCTGGAAAGTTTCTGTGAAAATTCTAGATTCTGCCCCAGTGTTTATGTCTCTTTTTTAAAGGTTGTAACATCTGGGATCACTGTTTTTGTCATACAGACTCTTTTCCACCATCTACTTTCCCAAACTGCCCTAACTCTGACATCTAGCTTTATCCTTACTGGCACTTGAGTATTCATTGATTTCCTTCATTTCTACATTACCATTGTGCTTGTGATCTTTATCTTATGAAGTTAAACTTTACTCAGTCATTCCACAAATATTTATAAATTTCCCACCATGTCCCAGATTCCTTTGACTTACATTTGCTCTTTTCTTTCTACCTAGGTATAAGAACCTTAATGATAGGTATTTGGTGATATAAGTTTGTTTTTATATCCCTTGTATCTTTTAACATAGTACAGGATACAAAGTGAGAATTTCACAAGAAATTTTTAATTTAAAAAGGGTAAGATGAAATTTTAAACAGATAAAGTCCAGATATATATTAAAATTAATATCAAATATGCAATAAGCATATTTGTTTTGTATATTGGAAAGGTATATGTAAAATTAGCAACAAATGTCTCTACAAAATCACAAATTAGGTCCAGAACCTAGGGTTCTAGCATTTGATAGGCTGAGGAAGGGGGCAGAATTAGAGTCAGAGTACAATTGTCAAAATTATAACTGATTGAACACGAGATAAATTAAGAGATGGTCTTATATAATGACTTCTGAGTTTAGAGATAAATGATACAAAAGTATCACCATGAATCACAATTTTTGTGTGTGTGTTATGCTCTTTCTTCCAGACTAAACTTTCTTTCAGAATTGGTACCTGCATCATATTCCTTGTCAATTTCACTATCCAAGATGCACAAACATTTCATTTTACATTTATTTAGCAACTATTTATTGGATGAATAATAAGAGAAGACTGGCATAAAGATGCATAAGACTTAGCTAACAATTTAGTCAAGACAGATGGTATTTAAACCAGGGAAATTGACACACTCTACACATTCCCAAAGTGCTATGGAAACACATGTAATTTGGCCTCACAATGCAGGGAAATTTTACAAAAGAAGAAGTGACATTTGAATTGAGTATAGAAAACAGTAGTATTGAATTGAGTAGAAGACATTCTAGCCAAAGGAAACTGCCTACACAAGTCCACAGAGACCAGAAAGAGCATGTTTTAGGATAATTCCACATCCCAGCCCTTCTTAACTCTTCCATTCTTCTGTAAGCAAATGGGCAATGCACAATTCGGTCTTAAGACACAGTGTACTTTGTATAAGAAACAAACCTAAGGAATACTGAAGTTTTATTCCTAGAGTAAAATATAATTTTGTTATTTATTTTTAAGCCTAATTTATGGCTAGAGTAAGTCACTTGATATTGTTATTAAATAAAATATGTTTTCTGGGGCACCTGGATGGCTCAGTCGATTAAGCATCTGCCTTGGGTTAAGGTCATGATCCCAAGGTCTTGGGATCTAGCCCCACATACAGCTCCCTGCTCAGCGGGAAGCCTGCTTCTCCCTCTCTTTCTCTGTCAAATAAATAAATAAAATTGTTTTCAAAAAAAGATATTTTATGAACCCAGCACAACAGTGAGCACATGATAACAATGGAGGTGATTCCAAACAAATAAAGACACGAAGAATTCATAGTCGTTTTTTGGTTGTTCCTTTGTTTTAAATCAGCTCAAGACATCTAAACTCCAAAGCTCAGAAAGATAAGCCATGATCTGAGCTTAAGTTTTGACTCCATTTCTCCATTTCACATTGTGTGTCTATGTAAAATTACAATAATAACAGAAGTTTCACTGTCTCAAAGTCCTTTGAGAAGCTCTGCTATCAAACCAGGTCAAAGCAGTTTGACAAAATTATTTAGAGTTTTAAAAAATATAGTTCACTACTCTCCAAGTGCAGTATTTTGATATACTTTTTTTTTTCATATCTAATAGTTCCAGGTCATCATGGTGACATTTTAATAGTGAAACATCTATTTTATATGTTTCCCTCAAAACTATGAATTTACATGGACAATGATGGAATTGATATATAAGACAAAACAAGATCTCTATCTTACTTATATGCTGCATTATATTTTTACAGATTTTGTATAAAGCAAAAAATATTTTCTAAGGCTAAATTTTAACTTCTTGCTGGGTTTCAATTTAACATTCTTCCCATGTGAAATGAAGGCAGGGATGTAACTATGTTAAACTTGAACTGTAGTACCTTGAATTCTTCAAATTGCAAGAGGAGTCTTAAGATAAAAGAGAAGGGTAATCACATTGCCTTTCCTGTTTCTGTAGAGTACAGAACTCCTTCTATTCATAAGGAAGTTGTAACAGCACAATCTTTTTGCCTGAGTAATGAATTGCATGATAGCCAATTGAGAGAGAATTGGGAAAACTAAAATTAAACAATCAAAGATGTCACTTTCTTTCTTCTTTCCAAAGGGTAGAATGTATAGACATTTTTCTTAACTTCTGTGATTTCCTTTCCTTTTACCTTTTCTCCATGACAACTCCCTACTCTTCTTGCAATAGGACTACCGAGGGAGTTAGTGTGAACAAATAAAATCTGATGTATGCAGAAAGAAAAAAAAAAGCAGAATACCAGCGTGCTGCTACACGTGTCCTACCCAATTCTTCGCTTGTTATCCACCTTTGTTTCAATGTCTTACCAGATGAGCAGATAGGGGAAAGGTTATACCCCAAGGTTCCTCGATCCCACTTAGAACAATGTGGAAAAGTCTCTCTAACCTACTACTGCAAGAATGGGTTATCTGGCAGCAATCCCCTGCTTGGGCATCACTTCTGCAACTTGAATCAATACAGCTATCAGACACAGTTGAAAAAAGTTGTTATGCACACTTCCTGTGTTTATGTGGTTCATTGTGTCTCCTTGAGCCCCTCTATTATTTTTAACAACACTTGAGCAGAGTCCTTTCAAAAATTAGTTATGTGCTAGCCATCCAAACAGTTACAAGAAAATTAAACTGTATATTCTATATGTTGACTATATCAATAAGCACAGCAATTGCGAATTTTCTTCAAGAATCATTGTCAAATAGATGAGGTTCTAAATCTTTTGGAGCTAGAGGACAGACTTCAGCACTGACATGGTTGTCTGTGTTGCATCATGCTCTCCTCTTACAATCTCTGGTTATTTTCTGGTGAAACAGAAAACATAATCCTCAATGGGAAGAAGCTCACAGCCTTCCCGTTGAGATCAGGAATATGACAAGGATACCCACTCTCACCACTCTTGTTCAACATAGTATTAGAAGTCCTTGCAACAGCAATCAGACAACAAAGAGAAATAAAAGGTATCCAAATTGGCAAGGAAGAAGTCAAACTCTCTCTCTTCGCATATGACATGATACTTTATATGGAAAACCCAAAAGACCCAACACCCAAACTACTAGAACTCATACAGCAATTCTGTAACGTGGCAGGATACAAGGTCAATGGAGAGAAATCAGTGGCTTTCTTATACACTAACAATGAAAATACAGAAAGGGAAATTAGAGAATCGATTCCATTTACTATAACCAAGAACCAGAAGATACCTGGGAATAAACCTAACCAAAGGGGTAAAGGATCTGTACTTGAGGAACTACAGAACACTCATGAAAGAAATTGAAGAAGACACAGAAAGATGGAAGACCATTCCATGCTCTTGGATAGGAAGAATAAACATTGTTAAAATGTCAATACTACCTAGAGCAATCTATACTTTTAATGCCTTTCCGATCAAAATTCCACCAGTATTTTTCAAAGAGCTGGAGAAAATAATCCCAAAATTTGTATGGAATCAGAAGAGACCCTGAATTGCTAAGGAAATGTTGAAAAAGAAAAATAAAACTGGCAGCATCACGTTACCTGATTTCAAGCTTTACTACAAAGCTGTGATCACCAAGACAGCATGGTACTGGCATCAAAACAGACACACAGACCAATGGAACAGAGTAGAGAGCTCAGATATGGACCCTCAACTCTATGGTCAAATAATCTTTGACAAAGCAGGAAAAAATATACAGTGGAAAAAAGACAGTCTCTTCAATAATGGTGCTGGGAAAAATTGGACAGCTATTTGTAGAAGAATGAAACTCGACCATTCTCTTACACCGTACACAAAGATAAACTCGAAATGGATAAAGGACCTCAACGTGAGACAGGAATCCGTCAGAATCCTGGAGAAGAACATAGGCAGTAACCTCTTTGATATCAGCCACAGCAACTTCTTTCAAGATATGTCTCCAAGAAGTTAAAAATAGATCTTCCCTATGATCCTGCAATTGCGCTACTGGGTATTTACCCCAAAGGTACAGATGTAGTGAAAAGAAGGGCCATCTGTACCCCAATGTTTATAGCAGCAATGGCCACGGTCGCCAAACTGTGGAAAGAACCAAGATGCCCTTCAATGGACGAATGGATAAGGAAGATGTGGTCCATATACACTATGGAGTATTATGCCTTCATCAGAAAGGATGAATACCCAACTTTTGTAGCAACATGGTCGGGATTGGAAGAGATTATGCTGAGTGAAATAAGTCAAGCAGAGAGAGTCAATTATCATATGGTTTCACTTATTTGTGGAGCATAACAAATAACACGGAGGACATGGGGAGATGGAAAGGAGAAGGGAGTGGAGGGCAATTGGAGGGGGAGATGAAGCATGAGAGACTATGGACTCTGAAAAACAACCTGAGGGTTTTGAAGGGGCGAGGGATGGGAGGTTGGGGGAGCCTGGTGGTGGGTATTATGGAGGACACACATTGCATGGAGCACTGGGTGTGGTGCAAAAACTATGAATTCTGTTATGCTGAAAAGAAATAAAAAAAGAAAAAGCTTCCGAAGTAGGTCACCTTCAGAGCTATATTTGACACCATCTCTATTCACTTACATCCACAACATCCTTTCTCACAAACCCCAATTTTTCTCCCTGAAGGGGGTAACTAATGATGATAATGTTTTCTGTGATTTATTTTTCCTGTATTGGTTGGAAACTGCCCCTCTCACACGCTTCACGTTGGCATGATTGCATTGCATTGCGCTGTGCTGGTCATGGAGCCTGCGTCTCTACTATCGCCTTGCCCTGCCATGCTGGCAGAATGACCACCCTGCTCTGTGGTCTGGCATCCTGAATAGTCTCCTCTCCAAGTCTCAAGGATCACTGTGCGTTCTGCCCTGAGCGCATCATGAATAGATACTTGTCCCATTGTCATCATTTTGAGTGTGAATTAGAATAATGGCTGTAATTTTTTTAGTGTCTCCTGTTTGCCAGATAGCTTGATGAGTACTTGACACATATTATCTAATGTAATTCTCAAAAATAAAAATGTATGAAGGAGGTACTCATCTTAGCCTCTTTTAGAGGTGAGGAAACAATATCAGAGAAAATTTTTATATTAAATGCAGTCATGGAACTAATAAATGACCCAAGCCTGTCTGATGTTGGAGTCTATTCTCTCATCCATTAATCTCCACAGTGTTGAGAAATTGTTCCCAGGCAACGTGAGGCCAGGAAAATGTATCCTTTCTCTGACCATGTTCTGGTCAAAAGTTCCCATCCTAATCCCAGTGCAGGTGTACAACCATCTTAGTCCAACTCTTAATAGTATTTCCTTTGCCAAATACTTTGAAAAGGTTTTACCTTATGTTAATTCTGAATTCACATTTCCTTAATTGAAATAAATGTTAATGACAGAAGTTATTTGAAAAGAAAGGAAGGAAGGAAAGAAGGAAGGAAGGAAGGAAGGAAGGAAGGAAGGAAGGAAGGAAGAAAACCCGCTTAATAAGCAAAAATATGTCTCTCAAATTATTAACATTGGCAGCAAAGTAAAGATTCTTATTTAGCATTTTAAAATATTTTATCTCCACCCTACCATCAATGGACTCAAAGTCCATCCATAGCTATTTTTCTTAAACAAACAAATAAAAACTATGTTCTCCTTAACTGAAGTTGTAAAAGGCCCATAACAAACACTCCTTCTAGCGTTTGGACTGTTTGAGAGACAAAGGAGTCATATAAAAAGAAATTAAAGTATCAACTTTGTTGCTGGTAGAGTTACTGTAAAATTTGGCTCAAGTTAAATAGAATTAGGTGAGTGGTACCTGACTATCTCAGTCTATGGAGCATGAGATTCTTGATCTTGGGCTTGTGGGTTCCTGCCCCATGTCAGCTGTGGAAATTGCTTAGGTATTAGGCTGAGTCACCCATTCAGTCAGGCAGTGCTCCCTTAAAAGGCAAGCCTCAAAGCAGTAGTTCTCCACTGGAACCTATCCCGCTCCCTGCCATCCCTCAGGGGACGTTTGGAGATAATCTGAGAAAGGTTTGGTTGTCACAAATGGAGGCATGCTACAGGCTTCTAGTAGCTATGAGCCAAAGATGCTGATAAACAGCCTACAATACCCAACAGTGACCATAAAACAAATAATTGCCTGGTCTAAAATGTCACTGGGTGTCATGGTTGACAAACTCTGAGCTAAGCTTGGGGAAGGGACTAGCACAGAGTAGGATGTGTTGTTTCTGGAAGTAAACAGATTCCCTAAAAGAAGGAAGAGTGCAGATGCTAACTACATTTACTCAGTTCCTGCATCAACACTTATCAGATAATTCACTCATCTTGCCCAGGTTAGGAATACTGGAAGAAGCTAAGAAGACCAAGGTTGTGGTGCAGTATTTACCATCCCTCAGCAGAGAAACACAAGGTGAAGAGAAAGGTGACTCCCCACTCTAACACTTATCTACATAATGTGATTTGTTTACATTTTCTAAATCAATTCTCATGGCATAGGACCAAGATAACTTGAAGGTAGTTTGACTTTGTATCATCCGTACATATTTGTTTAATTCATGCTCAGAAGAATAATGAACCTTTTATTTGCACTTGGATGTATCACACAAGAAAGAAGTGACCAGTTGCAATGGGTATTTTTATCTGTACTATCTTTTAAGCTCTACTTGAGTACATACATCGACTTTTCCTAGATGGAGGTAAAAAGCAAAACTAATATAGTTTGCAGAAGGCATATTTGCTTTATTGATTAAACAATTCAAATTGGGTTTGACTAGTTACTACATTGTCCCAGAAGCACTTAATTAGCCCTGCTGTTAAACGTAGAAGGAGAAAGACTCAGAGAAGGAAGGTGGATAGGCAGAGTGACGTGGATCACCACAAAAAGTAAGGTTCAGGTCACTGGAGCAAAACTAAAGATGGATCCCAGAAGATTTACCTCAATTTACTTCTGTCTTCCATTTTCTGATTCTTCTTAATATTTTTATATTCTGAAACATGACTGCTTTCCCTTTTCCTATGTTTTTTCTTTGAGCCTGAGGAGAGGGTAAAGCCCTGCAGATAAGCAACAGATTCCAAGCTGATGCCATTCTCCATTGTTTTGATGTCTGTGTAAAATAATCTAAAGGATTAGCTAGAACTGTTAGCATGGTAGTGGGAACCTAGCCTCCTTGACACCACAAGGCCATTCACACAGAAACGTGTGCTGTTCTTAACATAACAGCATACTTATCTCCTCACCTTAGAACTATAACAGAGAGAAAAGACCAAATCCCAATGCAGAGACAATTTCTAATAATAACATGATAACCTTTGATATTCCATGATATTACCATGAACCAGACCCTATATACAACAAATTCTGTGCCTCATGTCAGTTTGTCCTCACACGGTATCTCTGAATAAGGTTCAGTAATTGCTTCTATTTTATAGAAAAAGAAACTTGTCCAATGTCGAACAGAATGTGGTTTAGTAGACTAAGATTCAGAGTCAAGTTTGCTGATGCCATACTCTATTACCTTTTTTTTTTTAAGATTTTATTCATTTGGCAGAGAGAGAGAGATCATAAGCAGGGGGAGCAACAGAGGAAGGGGGAGAAGCATGCTTCCCACTGAGTAGGGAACCCTACACAGGGCTTAATCCTGGGAGCCCAGGACCATGATGTGAACTGAAGGCAGGTGCTTAACCAACTGAGCCACCCAGGTGCCCCAATACTCTCTTATCTTAACCACTGTGTGAAAATAACTTGCTAAAAAGAGCAGTCACAGTATTAAATATTTCTGGGATTCATTGGTCCCTAAATGCAAGAAAACCATTAATATCATGACAGTGGTTACAAACTTCAAAAACCTTCCTTGTCTATGTTATAAGCCTTAACTACATCTAAATATTTTTCTTCCAGAGCTTTTCTAACTAAACATAAATTACTTTTCCTGTGTCGAAAGCATTATGAATGACTCCCAGATGGTCTTCTTGGGTAATAGGAAAAAAAATGAAAGTGTCACTTAAAATGTATTTTAAAAATAATTAAATTAAAATTAATGTACATAAGGTGATTAAGAAATCATGTAGATAAGGAAATATTTTTAGGGAAAATAAGTTCAGTTTAGAAATGTTAACTTTTTTTATATTTTATATGTTTTATATAAATGTTTATTATATATGAGTGATTTATACATTTTATATAAATGTTGTTTCTGAGAGTTAGGAATACTCTTCCTTCTCTAAAAATGTCATGCAAAAAGACCAGTAGAAGTCTTTCCCATAATTTTTGCCGGTACTGAGAAGAGTGAATAATAGGAGAATTAAGTACCATGTAGATCCTCAACCTGCTAAAATTATCTTTGCCACCATGTTAGAGAGCCCTCGTGCCATTGACACTTACAGCAAAGGAGAGGGAGAGAGACTGGCTCATCACCTGAACACCTGTACTATGATATTCCCAAAGGCAGACTTTCAATTATGAGAACCACAAAATTCTGCTTTAAAACCTTAAAAAAAAAAAAGGTTAAATTTGAGTTGTATACCTGTAACTTGCAATTAAGAGTGCTAAAACATATGATGTTGATATGGCACAAAAGTGACAATATTGCCATCTCCTACTCTGTACAACTCAACTGAAGGTGGGGTTGTATCCACTCAGCCAATATACTGCGGTACAAATTCCAGACTATTGATTTGCTGCCACTTCATACTGACATGTTAGCTCTCCCACTTCCAACTTAGTTCTCACTGTTTATTTGAAGTCGTGCCATTTCACTTTGCATCTTTCCCAAATGATCAATGCAATTCTTCCATCTTCCTTGGTGATTTCAACACCTGGCTCACTTGCTTCCTCTCATCATGCTTAATCATTTATAGTTCCTTTAATAACAATGTCAATGATTTATTGAACTTCTCAATACAGTCGCCATTATCACTCAATTCTGTTCTTCCAATTCAGCTGCCTTGTAACTTTACATCACTCCACTTTCCTTTAAGGATTTTCATTCATCTTGGTCATTCCATAATGTAGTTTAAATTTCAAAAACCTAAACAGGACTTTACCTTTTATAATGACCTCTGAAAATTATTATACTTCATGTACTTCTTCTACCCTTACTATAAACTGTCTTTCATCAACCTTCTTCATATTATACGTGATTTCATTTTTCAACTTCAAATTTCTATTCACATCTGTCCTATTGACTGGACACAACTTTCTTCCTCACTTGCAGCACCCCATCTCTCATTAAATCTTACTGATTTCACTTTTACTTCCTACTCTCCATTTCATTGTCTCCACATGCAGTATTCTACCTTCATCTGGCTACTTAATTTTTTTTCATTTTATTTTATTTTATTTTTTATTTCTTTTCAGTGCTCCAAAATCATTGTTTATGAACCACACCCAGTGCTCCATGCAATACGTGCCCTCCATAACACCCACTACCAGGTTGACTCAACCCCCCACCCCCCTACCTTTCAAAAATCTCAGTTTGTTTCTCAGAGTCTACAGTATCTCATGGTTTGTATCCCCCTCCAATTTCTCCCATTTCACTTCTCTCCAACTCCAATGTCCTCCATGCTATTCCTTGTGCTCCACAAGTGAAGCCATATGATATTTGACTCTCTCTGCTTGACTTAGTTCACTCAACATAATCTCTTCTAGTCCCGTCCATGTTGATACAAAAGTTGGGTATACATACTTTCTGATGGAGGAATAATATTCCATTATATATATGGATTACATGTTCTTTATCCATTCGTCCATTGAAGGGCATCTTTGTTCTTTCCAAAGTTTGGTGACTGTGGCCATTGCTGCTATAAACATTGGGGTACAGGTAGCCCTTCTTTTCACTACATCTGTATCTTCAGGGTAAATACCCAGGAGTGCAATGCGGGGTCATAGGGTAGCTCTATTTTTAATTTCTTAAGGAATCTCCACACTGTTTTCCAAAGTGGCTGCACCAACTTGTATTTCCACCAACAGTGTAAGAGGGTTCCGCTTTCTCCACATCCTCTCCAACACTTGTTGTTTACTGTCTTATTAATTTCAGCCATTCTAACTGGTGTAAGGTAGTATCTTAATGTGGTTCTGATTTGAATCTCCCCGATTGCTAATGATGATGAACCTTTTTTCATGTCTGCTAGCCATTTGTATATCTTCTTTGGAGAAGTGTCTGTTCATGTCTTCTGCCCATTTTTTGACGTAATTATCTGTTTTGTGTGTGTTGAGTTTGAGTTCTTTATAGATTTTGGATATCAGCCCTTTGTCTGTAGTGTCATTTGTGAATATCTTCTCCCATTCCGTGGGTTGCCTCTTTGTTTTGGTGACTGTTTCCTTTGCCATGTAGAAGCTTTTGATCTTGATGAAGTCCCAAAAGTTCATTTTTGCTTTTGTTTCCTTTGCCTTTGGATACATATCTTGAAAGAAGTTGCTGTGGCCAATGTCGAAGAAGATACTGCCTATGTTGTTCTCTAGGATTTTGATAGATACCTGCCTCACATTGAGGTCCTTTATCCATTTCGAGTTTATCTTCATGTATGGTATAAGAAAATGGTTGAGTTTCATTTTTCTACACATAGATGTCCAATTTTCCCAGCATCATTTATTGAAGAGACTATCTTTTTTCCAATGTATATTTTTTCCTGCCTTGTCAAAGATTGTTTGACCATAGAGTTAAGGGTCCATATCTGGGCTCTCTACTCAGTTCCACAGTTGACATATTCAGCTACACATCCCTTCAACCACCTCTCACTAAAATGACTAGGAGGAGGAATGCTCAACAGAGGGAAATTCAGAGACTGGCCTCTCCATCAGAGCTATTGGATACGGACATAAACAGTATATTGGAAGGGGAATTCAGGGTAACAATCATCCAGGCAATGGCTAGGTTGGAGAAAACCATTAATGACAACATGGAAGTGATTAGGGCAGAAGTGAAAGCCACACGGGAAGAAGTTAAAAATGATATCAATGAGATCCAATCTAATCTAAATTCTCTAACAGCTAGGGTAACTGAGGCAAAAGATAGAATGAGTGATCTAGAGGACAAAATGATAGAGAGAAAGGACCAGAAGGAGGCCTGGAACAAACAGTTTAGAAGCCATGAAAACAGAATTAGGGAAACAAATGTTGTCATGAAACATTCCAACGTTAGAATTATTGGGATCCCAGAGTGGGAGGAGAAAAAAAGAAGACTAGAAGATATAGTTGAACAAATTCTCCATGAAAATTTTCCCAATCTGAGGAATGGAACCAGTGATCATGTTCTAGAGACAGAAAGATCACACCCCCCGCCCCCTCCAAGATCATAGAATCTGGAAAGACCTCAAGACACCTGATTGTGAAACTGATGAATCATCATTTTAGACAGGAGCTCTTGAGAGCAGCTAGGGAGAAGAGATTCCTTATGTACAAAGGAAGGTCCATCAGAATAACAGCAGACCTGTCCACAGAAACCTGGCAAGCCAGAAAGGGCTGGCAAGACATATTCAGGGCACTAAATAAGAAGAACATGCAGCCAAGAATACTTTATCCAGCAAGGCTGACATTGAAAATGGATGGAGAGACAAAAAGCTTCCAAGACCGGCAAGGTTTAAAAGAATATGAGACCACCAAGCCAGAACTACAAGAAATATTAAGGGGGGTTCTACAAAAGAAGAAAGAACCCAAGAGTGTCATAGAACAGAAATTTACAGAGACAATATATAGAAACAAGGAGTTCACAGGCAACATGATGTCAATAAAAATGTATCTTTCAATAATCACTCTCAATGTGAATGGCCTAGACACTCCTGTAAAATGGCACAGGGTTGCGGATTGGATAAAACATCAGGACCCATCCATATGTTGTCTACAAGAGACCCATTTTGAACTAAGGATACATCCAGACTGAAAGTGAATGGATGGAGAACCATCTTTCATGTCAGTGGGCCTCAAAAGAAAGCTGAGGTAACGATTCTCATATCAGATAAATTAGATTTTAAACTAAAGACTATAGTCAGGGATAAAGAAGGACACTACATCATTCTTAAAGGGTCTTTCCCCCCAGAATATCTAACAATTGTAAATATTTATACCCCCAATATGGGAGCAGCCAACTACATAAGACAACTATTAATTGAGATGGAGAGTTATATTGATATGAATACATTAATAGTAGGGGATCTTAACATGCCACTCTCAGTAATAGGCAGATCATCCAAGCAAAAAATCAATAAAAAAAACAAGAGCATTGAATGACACATTGGACCAGATGAACCTCATAGATATATACAGAACATTCCACCCTAAAACAACAGAATATTCATTCTTGTACACATGGAACTTTCTTCAGAATAGACCACACACTGGGTCACAAACCAGGGCTCAACTGATACCAAAAGATTGATATTATTCCCTGCATATTCTCAGACCACAATGCTTTGAAACTGGAACTCAACCACAAGAAAAAGTTTGAAAGGAATTCAAACACTTGGAAGCTAAAGACCACCTTGCTTAAGAATTTTTGGATCAACCAAGAAATCAAAGAAGAATTTAAACACTTCACGGAAACCAATGAGAAGGAAGACACTTTGATCCAAAATCCATGGGATAAAGCAAAGGCAGTTCTAAGGGGGACATACATAGCTATCCAAGCCTCCCTCAAAAAAATTGAAAAATCCAGAATACACGAGCTGTCTTTACACCTTAAAGAAATGGAGAATCAACAACAAATTAAGCCAACCTCATACACAAGAAGGGAAATAATCAAGATGAGAGCAGAGATCAATGAGATAGAAACTAGAGATACAGTAGAACACATCAACAAAACTAGAAGCTGTTTTTTTAAAGAATCAATAGTATTGATAAACCATTGGCCAAACTAACCCAAAAGAAAAGAGAGAGGACCCAAATTAATAAAATTATGGATGAAAAGGGAGAGATCACGATTAACACCAAGGAAATAGAAACAATCATCAGAAATTATTATCAACAGTTATATGTCAATAAGTTAAGCAACCTAGATGAAATGGATGCATTCCTGGAAACCTATAAGCCTCCAAGATTGAATCAGGAAGAAATTGAGAACCTGAATAGACCAATATCTAGTAATGAGATTGAGGCAGTGATCAAAAACTTCCCAAAAAACAAGAGCCCAGGATCTGATGGATTCCCTAGAGAATTCTACCAAACATTCAAAGAAGAAATAATCCCTATTCTCCTGAAGCTGTTTCAAAAAATAGAAACAGAAGGAAAACTTCCAGACTCATTTTACAAAGCCAGCATTACCCTGATCCCCAAATCAGGCAAAGACCCCACCAAAAAGAATTTCAGACCAATATCCCTGATGAATATGGATGCTAAGATTATCAACAAGATCCTAGCTAATAGGATCCAACAGCACATTAAAAAGATTATCCACCATGACCAGGTGGGGTTTATCCATGGGATGCTGGGTGGTTCAACATTCACAAATCAATCAATGTGATAGAACAAATCAATAAGAGAGGAGAAAAGAATCACATGGTCCTCTCAATTGATGCAGAAAAAGCATTTGACAGGATACAGCATCCGTTCCTGATTAAATTATTCAAAGTACAGGGATAGAAGGAACATTCATCAACTTCATTAAATCTATCTATGAAAAACCCACAGTGAATATCATCCTCAATGGGGAATAGCTGACAGTCTTCCCTTTGATATCAGGAACAGGGCAAGGATGCCCACTCTCACCACTGTTGTTCAACATAGTACTAGAAGTCAGCAATAGCAATCAGACAACAGAGAGAAATAAAAGATATTCAAATTGGCAAAGAAGAAGTGAAACTCTCTCTCTTCGCAGGTGACATGATACTTTATTTGGAAAACCCAAAAGACTCCACCCCCAAACTATTAGAACTCAGTAATTCAGTAGTTCAGTAATTTGGCAGGATACAAAATCAATGTACAGAAATCATTTGCTTTCTTACACACTAACAATGAAAATATAGAAAGGGAAATTAGAGAATCCAATCCATTTACTATAGCTCTAAGAACCATAAGATACCTGAGAATAAACCTAACCAAAGAAGTAAAGGATCTGTACTCTAGGAACTACAGAACACTCATGAAAGAAATTGAAGAAGACACAAAAAGATGGAAGACCATCCCATGTTCATGGATTGGAAGAACAAACATTGTTAAAATGTCTATATTGCCCAGAGCAATCTGTACTTTCAATGCTATCCTGATCAAAATTCCACCGGCATTTTTCAAGGAGCTGGAAAAAACAATCCTAAAATTTGTATGGAACCAGAAGAGACTCCAAATCGTTAAGGAAATGTTGAAAAAGAAAAACAAAACTGGGGGCATCATGTTGCCTTATTTCAAGCTTTACTACAAAGCTGTGATCACCAAGATAGCATGGTACTGGCACAAAAACGGACATAGACCAGTGGCTCCTTTATTTTTTGTTTGGACTCATAGTTTCTTCATATTTTGTCTGGCTTCATTATATTCCACTCCTCACACTTAAGTTCTTTTTTTAAATGAAATATTATGACATCATCTCCTATGTAAAACCTATTAATTGCTTCGCATTGCTTCTAGGAAAACAAAACAAACCTGAACTAAACTAAACTAAACTAAACTAAACTAAAATCTTTACTGTGGCCAATAAGCCTGAATGGTTTCATTCCTACCTCCTACTTCTTTGCTTTAATGTCACACCACATAATCACTTGCTCTTTAAGATTCAAACATACTGTCATTTATTTTATTCCTTGATTAAGTCATGCTTCTCCCTACTGGTTCTTTGCGGACTCCTGTTCATCTCTTTGGAATGCCCTCCCCTCTTATTAATACCAAGTCAACAATTATGTTTTCCTCTCACTCAATCCTCAGGAAAACCTCCCTGGTGCTCCATCCTTTAGATCTGGGAAAGTTTTCCTTATTTGGTGAAGCCTGACATGAGTCTAAAAATTTAAGATTAAGCAAGTTGGATAAAAGTATTCCAAGCAGAAGAATGATCAAAGGATGAATTTGGAGAAATATAACTCACATTTGGCTTTATGGTGCAGGATATTTTAAGGACTATTTAGAGATGAGTTTGTTGATATGGGCAGGAGAAAATCATGAAGAATCTTATGGGCCATGAAAGAAGTTTGCCAGGAAAGCAGTAGGAAGGATTTCAATTTGAAAAGTAACATGAGATTCATTTTTAGGAAAAACAATTTTAGCAAATCTAAAAATATATTGGAAGACTGAGAGAATCATGGAGGGGAGGGTTCCAATCATATATTATTCCACTTAGTTGTTTCCCAAGTAGAGTTCTCTTCTTATTTGCTCCCATAGCACCATATGCCGATCTCCATCATGGAGCTTATAATAAAGTACCAAGCTCATTTGTTTACAAGTAGGTAGCATCTAGCATAATTCTGTGTATATAGTAGAACCAGTGAATGCTCTGGACTAGGTGAGTGAATAAGATAATAAGTCAATCAGTCTTTGAGAGAGCCATGAAGATTCATAACAGTGATTAATACGGTTTACATATTTACCTTCATATGATGCTGAATCACAGTGAAATTGATTTCTTTGATCTATAAACATATTTAATATTCCTCTGGAAAATTTTTATATCATCTTACCGTGTTCTCTGTGAAATAAAGCTAGCTATTTGAAGAAGATAGGAACCCTAACAAATGTTGATTCAATATTCCCCACCCAGATTGTGTGTATATCAGATATCAGAGTGACTACTGTTCCAATGAAGTGAGCAAATATGAGGTGAATGCAGGTTTTTTGTGAGAAGGGACTAAATTATTAAGTTAACCAATTCATAGAGGTCGAAGGATTTCTCAGTGGTTTGGGTTTGTGAAAAAGTAATAAATATACCTTTCTTTATGTAATGTCATTTTCCAAGGTATAATAGAAAATGTTGAGATGTTGTTTGTTTTTAAACATCCTTATTTTTGTTATTCTGGCTTGATAAAAAATTTTCCTACTAATTTATTGAATCTATCATAGTTAATTAAAATAGCACATGAAATTTTAAACAGATGTTATATCATAAATATCCACAGTATAAATATCAAAATTCTGCTTACAAGTATAGAAAGAGGTATTTTTATTTTAAGTAATTAGCACATTTTGGGAATGTTTTTACAAATAATTCTCAATTACCAGAAAGAAGCAGCATGGATTATCCAAAACTATGAATAATCCAGAAGGCATTTGTATCCAATTTGGAGATTTTTTTTTTGTAACAGAACATCATTGTGTGTTACTTAGAAAAAACTCAAATTAGCTTACATTTCCTGTGTATATAAGAAATAATTTACCAGCTGAGCTGTAAGGTTAGTTGACAAGAAATATGTTGGCCTTTGGGGAAAGAAAAAGCTGATCCACAGATAACAGATATGTCACAGTACTTTTATTATCTTACTTTATTAGATGCATTCCTATTTCCTTGACTTTTTAAAGATTTAATTATTTATTTTAGAGAGAGAGACAGCACAATCCAGAAGGAGAGAAAGAGATGGGGGAAAGATTGTCAAGCAGACTCCACGCTGAGCACAGAGCCCAACATGGGGCTCTATCCCATGACCCTGAGTTCACGACCTGGGCTGAAACCAAGAGAGTCAGATTCTCAATCTGAATGCACCACTCAGGTACCCCCCTATTGAATATTGAATATTGAAAGTAGTCAATGGTAGTAATTAGTTTCATAGACAATGTATTTTTCAGCATTAAATAAAAACATTTCCTGTGGAAAACTGAATGTGTGTCTATAACCTGTAACATTCAGGGATACATAGTAAATTAGACTCAACATAAACTATAGTTAATAATAACTATCTTTGAGTGACAACAAACTCATAAATTCCTTTTTGTTTTTTCATATAAAAATTATTAAAGGTATGCTACCTTGTATGAAGGATTATATTGAGATTCTGGGAACACAGTGATTGCTAAAATAGAATATCTATCCCGATGGAGGTTACCTTTCTAGAGGTAAGCTTCTTTGCCTAAATGAAATAAAATAACTTTATGGAAAGAATTTTGGATATTAGGAATATTTCATAGCTTGGTTATTTATATTTTATATCAATTATTCTTTATTTTGTTTTAGAACAAAAATATATCAACCTAAAAGAAGATGGAGTCTTTTGTGAGGATGTGGGGGGACATGTGGCACAAATGTAGACAATGGCTGTTTCGGAAAAGAAGCTGAGGATTTAATAGTAGGTACAGGGGAGCGAGTATAGCACTGTCATTCTTTTTTTTTTTTCTTTTTTTTGTTTTGAGATTTTATTCATTTATTTGACAGAGAGAGATCACAAGTAGGCCGAGAGACAGGCAGAGAGAGAGGAGGAAGTAGGCTCCCTGCAGAGCAGAGAACCTGATGCAGGGCTTGATCCCAGGACCCTGAAATCATGACCTGAGCCAAAGGCAGAGGTTTGACCCACTGAGCCACCCAGACGCCCCATAGCACTGTCATTCTTAATTAGCTCTGTACATAGTGGTTTCCAGTGGAAGATGGGTAATATTAGGGGACAGGAATGGGTTTTGGGATATCTATTCAGAGTGTGACACTGGGGAATCCATGAAGAGAATGAATATGGGAAGAGAATAATAAGCATTCTGATTAGCTTATAAAAATATTCAAGAATCCAGTTAATAGACTCAGTAATATAAGTGAGGAGACTCTCCCAAAGAAGTGGAACTGGCCAAGATTGGGAAGGCAAATAGATGATTAGGTACATGGGCTAGGACTCTGCTCTATGAATAGAAACTAGAAACAGGGAGAAGAGGAAGAATCAAAAAGGGACAAACTGGGCATTTTGATTTGTTGTTGTTATTTTTTAAACTGGCTTAGTAGGCAGAGTGGTTTAACCTCTGGAAGAATGGATTTCAAGCATGGCTGACTTTGAGATAAAGACTGGGCCCCTCTGGACTAGAGTGAGATGGAAAGAGAGTGAAGGTTCATGCATAGTGTTAGATTATTAATAAGCGTATCAGTCTTCCCCTAGGCCATTAGCTAAAGAAAAGTCCAAATTTTTGATGTATTTTTTATATGTTATCCTTTACGAAAATATGAAAGTAGTCACTATTCAAAAGTCAGAATATTGGGGGATTATTAACAGATTTTTAAAATTATCCATGGAGAGCAGATTCATTGTTTTACAAGACTTGTGCACTTTTAATGTCATTATACTAGCTCTGGCCCTGTCTGAGTGAGTGTTTTGAGAAAGAATGCTTGTTGTACGAAATATGCTTCTGTTAGTATTCTGAACTGAAGCTATAAATAGAATAAGTGGAATATGGGTAGATTTATTATTTTTGTTTTTTCTAAGTTCACATCTGTCATCCAACAAATTCAAATACATGAAAGTGACAAGGACAGTCCAGTTCTTACAAGTGATCAATAATCAGTAAGAAACTTCATTTTCTCTTCCTTTATCTTTTCAACTTTCTTCTTTTCTTACCCATTTTTCTTCCTTCATTCCTTATCCTTTATTCTTTATCATCAATAACACTGTAGTCAAATCTTATATCTATCTGTCACTCAAAGTTCAGTACAGAAAATAGAAACCCTCCCACCTATTTCAGTCAGAAATGAATTTAATACAGGGAAAGAAGAGTTAGCCACCCTCCCCCCACTAATAAAAAAAAAAGCTAGCCACACCTTTGAGAGGCAAGGAGGTACTACAGTCAAGAGGCTATCATTTCACTAATGATTTGAAATATCACCATCTAGCTCCAATCAGGAATACGAGAAGATGCTGTTGACCCTGCAGCCACCAAGACTGCTCAACAGTGCTTTTTGGTGCCCAGAAAGCCAGAAACTAGATATTGAGTTTGGACACCACACTTCCTCACATCTCGTGATCTTCCTTGCAAGAGAAAACAGCACCAGGAAACAGCTTTTGCCTCATGTCTGCTTTCCAAGCCTTATATGTGTACGAACTATGAGTATACCTTACTTCATCTAGGCCCTATCTGTAAGAGAGTGTGGGAAGGTTGTTTTCAGCCATTCTGTTATCTCCAAATTGAATGAAGCTGGACTAGAGTTTGGGAGAACTAAATCAAATGTCTCAGACAAGCTACTGTAGTGATTTATGTTGACCTCCCAACTGTTTTCTATATTTGTCATTATTCATGGATTTTATTAAATCTATCTCTTATATTCTGCTTACCTTTCCCCTGACCCTGCTAAATCCCATTTCTACCCTCTTGTGTGAGCACATTAGCCAATATTGTACTTTTACAACATTGCTATTACCTGGCCCATTTGCTATAACATTAACTCAACTTCTGGAACACTTTCCTATCATTTAGGGAAAAAATATACTATAAGGTTAAAACCAGAACTTAAATACATAAATAATTACTTATTTTCTATGGGTCTAGAGATAATTATCATTTTATTTCATCAAAATATGTCTTAAACAAGTGATATTTCTATCACTCATGCATCTAATCAAAATGCACAATTATTGAATGATAAATATGATCTAAGGTGGGTATAAAGAAAGTGTCTTGAATTTTAACTGCTCCTAAATTGGCTTTTTAAATTAGGAGATAATACATGAAGTAATCAGGCAAATTTTTTCTCATATATTTAGTACCACAGACCTTGGAGTTTGTATTGCTTTAATTTTAAGCTAGCACAAATGGTAACACAAAATATCCACAGGCAAGAATCATTTACATTATAAAACCAGTATCATCCATTCCTCTAGTCATTTTAGTAGAATTTTATTTCCTCTGTGTATGCTTTAACTGTACATAGATATTGCCCTATCTTAGTGTTAAGAGTAAAACATGATTTCAAAATAAGAAATAAGATTATGTCCATCCCAACTATAATTCTAAAACAATTTTCCATTTATCTTTTAAGCTAAAAGTGAGATTAGTCTTCCATATTATTATTTTGCTAAGTTTGACACTTCAATCCACTATCACGATACCTTTTCTATCTGCTATCCTTGCCTCTAAAATAAAATGGGCTTGTAAAACTAGCTTTTAATCAGATTATCTATTAAAATATCTGCTTTTCCTTTTGGATGAGTGTTTTTGCTCGGCTCAAAACATGTCCTGTTATCTGAGACTGTGAAGCTATTTGTCCCCTTGTTCAGAATGCTGGACCCAAGAGTCTGATGTTGTGTTTACTGCATGAACAACAACTTAATTAAGTGTTGCTTTAGAAACATCACCAGAGCTTTGTTTCTGGTATTACACTCAGGCATGTATCACATTGTTTTGACACATGCATTGGGAGATTTGCTTTGTAGTTAGTCATGTTTTTGGAACACTACTAGTAAAAACGGAAGAAAAGAATAATTTTATTGGTAGAGCAAGGAAAAAGCTTTCAAGATGCAAAGCATGACTATAAAAGATAGGATCAAGACCAGATTTTCTTCTGAGAACATTCACGGTAAAACCAAATTTCCTCTTTTGACATTTAAATGTTTAAAAGCAAATTTTGTTATGTTTTTTTTGTAAAGATAAATAAAATCAAATGTACAAAGATTTCTTTCTTTTCTATATTCATATTTATCTCTCTAAGGCATATATTTTATACACCTAAGTAAATTCAACATTTTAATTTTAGGTTGTTACTTATCATGATAAAACATCTTTTATGTTTTATAGTATTTTTCTGTGACAAACCAGGAAGGGTTAAGGAAAAAATAATAATGCATGAATACATTTTCACACTCTCTTCCACAAAGAATTAAACAATTTTTTCTTCCTGATATGTTCTGAAAGCTCACCTGAAACTAAAAGGAATCAAATGTGTTATCCTCAAAGCACTAGAATATTTAACTCCACTATCATTGACCTCATAATGGAGATTGTAAAAATGAATACAATTGTTCAACAAAGACCCAAAAACTTGTCAAAGGAAGCTACCAACTAAATATAAAGGAGTGATTTCTTCAAAGGTGGCATGGCCTAGAATCTCTAGACAAGATAGTCCAAATGAAGAATGGGGGAAAGTGTCCCAGAAGGAAAACAGAGCTTTAAAGATCTATAAGATAAAGAAAGGAAACTAGTTATTTTCAAAAGTTTTCTCAAGTTCTTTTTATATCAATAATTTTCCCTATTCTAGTCCAGTGATAAATGGGAATGGCTAAACCTTGTTTACCTAAATGATATGTTAATATCAGTCCTTGAATCTTAAGATGCCCAACTGAAGCAATTTTGATATGCACCTGCAAGAGAGACACCTACATGGACAACTGTATTTAAACTGTTGTTTTTGACTTAATGCTCAATCAGTTCTGTTCAAAAATTCAATATATATTTGAGAAAGCCATTATGTTAGGATTTTATTATTCAAAATACAATTGTTTGTGTAAATTTATAAAAATGTTGGCATGTATGTCTGTTTATATTTATATTTGCTATTGCATTATGAAATACCCTGTGTTCTAAATGATCACTTTGTCTCATAATTTCAAAGACCAATATCACACTGTATATTACTTGAAAATATTTTGCCAAAGTAGGATAAACATAAATAAGAGTAGCAATAGAACATTTTTCCAGAACATTATCAGAAAGTGCCCAAGAATTAAGCAAAGTTTAAAAACATATACCTACCAGTATCTACAGCTGAAATTAAATAAGTTGTCCAAAATTCTATTCCAAATGCCTATGATCCCAGAAATTTGATCCAAATTGCATTTACATTTTTAATGGAAAGAAAATTTTCATGTTATGTAAACTATTTCAGAGCAAAAAAAAAAAGTCTACTTTTTATCACAAACTTAGTACACCTTTAAGGTAATAATACTTAAAATAGAAATTAGAAACCAGTTCCATTGACTCACTTATTAAACTCTTGTCCCTCAATTCCAAAGCCATCTTGCTATACATGTTTGTATTGTTGGAGCTTGTTGGCCTCTAAAAATGACATTTCTTCTTTGTCAGCTGGCTACCTATCTCTTTTCAGCAATCAGTGGTATCAGTAGGGAAACAGGCAGACAGAAGAGAGATGAGCTTCCTTCACTCTGGTTCACTCACTGTCCATTCAGCATCATCTTCACCAATAGTTTTTCACTCTAGCAAAAACAGATACTCCAAATTCCATATTTTTATTTTCTCCACTCTTCCAGAACCAGTTCCAAACATACCCCTCAGAAGTACCAAAACAAGATGGTCAGTGCCCCCTCCTCAGAGCTCTTTAGGTGGTCTCCTCCAAGCTCCTGAGGTACAAGCAATCCCTCAGAAGTCTAGGTCCCAGCTCTGTGGGACCCTCATACTATATTCTAGGTTCTGATAACACCCATATCTTCCATTTCTTCCTCCTGCCCTAAAAGTGAACTACTTCCTTGGTTGCTATCTCTTTTAATATCCCTCTTCCACTCTCTCTTTCCCCCACTTACCTCTCAGTTTTTCTAGTGCCTGCATTATCAATTTCTTATATACAAGTATCTTTTAAAAATATCTGGTATGCTTTCTATTTTCCAGACAGACCAAAATAGATTCACTTATACAAACACCAATAAACAGTTGTAAATTGTTGCAAATTAAACTTATAGAATGAGATATTTAAAAAAATAAGTAAAAAAGGTAAAGGAGGAAGAGCTGCTAATAAGAAGGAGAGAAAGAAGAAATCATTGTCAAATACAGAGTGTGTTTAAGAAGGGCTAGAGTGATATTTTGATTTGTAATAAGATATATGTATTTGGTCTTGGTCCTTCTTTCTGGCACAGAGTTCCTAAAAGCCTCCAGGATTTCCTAAGTGAGGAAAGCAACAGATGTCTTTCATTATGTTAATGAGGTGACTTTTATACAGCACCTAAGAATGGGCCCAACCCTGTGATTAGAGGATTGGAGTTTTCAGTCCTAGTCCCCTGACCTATGCATCTCTTCAATCTGGCTGCTCCTGAGTTATATCCTATTATAATAAACCAGGAATCTAGTAAATAGAATGTTTCTCTGTGTTCTGTGAGTTGCTCTAGCAAATTACACAAACCTAAGGAAGATGGGAGTCATTGGAACCTCCAATTTGTAGTCAGTTAGTCAAAAGAATAAGTAACAATCTAGGTTTGTGACTGGGTTATAGCCTTATAGGACTGAACCCTTAAACTGTGTTATCTGATGCTATCTTTGGGTAGCTAGTGTTAGAATTGAACTGAATTCTTGGACATGAGCAGGACGTTAGCAGGTGTCTGAGAATTGCCTAGTGATATGTGGGAAGGCTCCTCTACAGACATATTTTATAATTGGGTCCAGGAACCTCAAAGAGCTAAGACGGGTAAACAAAAACATATTATTAATCAGCAATTAAATGGAAAAAAAAAAGAACCCATCTGATTCTCTTAATAGACCCCAAAAATGTTTTGGTAAAATCAACAACCCTGTCCAACAAAAATTCCTGTTGTAAGAAAAAACCATCATGATCAAACTGATATTTTCTCATGATAATAGCCAATATCATACAAAACAGGGAAACCTATGTACCATTCTGATAAACTTAAGAATAAGGCTATGATACACACTTTTATCACTATTGTTTGTCATTATTCTAGAATGTAGTCAGTGCAAGTAGCCATATGACCTGCTTAGGCCAATGCAACAAGGGTAAGTAACATAGCTACTTATACACTTACCTGTTTTTCTGGAAGTCAGTTCTTAGTAATGGAAGCGATATTTAGACGTTGCTTTACATTTTCTTTTTAATCAGATTTGATCAGAATCAAGTCAATTTCAGAAAGAAGTAAAGCAAGTGTATTTTTTCTTTATTTTGGTCAACTTAATTACTGAAGTAGATACAAGAGGACAGAAAAAGAAGATATCTTAACACCATCCAAAGTATATAAAAATAATATAACTGAAATTAATGATAATTAAGTTAACAATAATTTAAGCAAACAGTTATAGAAGATTTCCAGCCAGGACTGTTAGAAATTCATATGAAATAAAGGTTACATGACAAAGTAAAGCATGGAAATTTTTGCATATCTGACTCTGTTAAACTTGAATTTACAAATTAATGCTTTAATGTTCCTTAAGAAGTAGTACACAATCTATTTATAAAATTCTAAATATTAGGTAAAAAAGGTTTTGCTTGATTACAAATGAGATTATTTTTAACATATTGCTGTGAAGGGTTAGTTCACAAGTGATTATCAATACTTATAAAACTTGTCATTCAAGATTTTTACCTGATTAAGAAAATATGAGTCTGTATCTGCTGAATTCTTTCCCTAAATTGTGGAAACATTTCGAGGCTAACCCTTACCTGATAAAAGTCTCTATTTGCAATACTTATGAAATTTTGTAATGGTTCTCCTCTTTTATGACGGTGTCAGAATAGACTATTTCAAACATTTGGGGGCTAACCCTTACCTGATAAAAGTCTCTATTTGCAATACATATGAAATTTTGTAATGGTTCTCCTCTTTTATGACGGTGTCAGAATAGACTATTTCATGTTATAATAGCAAACAATCTAAAAATCTCAGTGTCTGAAAACAAGAAAGTTTTCTTTTTTGTGTGTGTGTGCACACTGCTGCTGTTCTTTGCCAGTGTCAAGTGCAGCTGTTTCTCATATGCTGGATATTTTACATATATATCTACACATAACTGTATATCCATGCACCAGAAGAAAAGACAAGTTAAAGAGTTGATCTTTGATAAGTCTTTCCACCTAGAACTGATCCATATGATTTCAGCTCACTGCCATTGGCTGCAGGATGTTCTATAGCCTCATCTCTCCAAGGAGATGAGTGAGATCAGTAAGAAGAAAATCAGATTATCACCAAATAGTAGGAGTGTCTACCACAGGAATGTTTTGAATATATTTTTATTATAAGTAAATCAAATTAGAAAATCATTAATATTGCTTCTCATGGCACTCAACATATCATATCATAACATGCGGTCATGGTCATATACCCACACACACATACTCCGTACTCAAATCATGTAATTTACCCAGGAAGAAGGCAATGCAGGGCCTCAGTTAACTGAACTTCAGTATAAATTTAAAAGCAACAGAATGCACAAGTCTTTTGATGAGATTACCTAATAATGTACATTTAAAAATATTTAATTCTAAGAAGAATCATCTAAAGAAAGGGGATCCAGAATAAATGGAAAGTAGATTATCCACTCTGAGCAATGGCTCTTTCTGTAGTATCTGAAAGCACAGGCTTCTCGTTTTCATTTCCAAAAACATCAATGCACCAAACCGAGAAGAAAAATTTCCGTGTAGGGCACCAATATGTAAAGTAGTTTTATCAATCGCTGCCAGTCATGGAATTCTACAATACACTACATCTTACACTCAACTGACCCCAAACCCAGAACTATCTCAGATCTAATCTTATCAGCAGCAGGTGTTTGGAGACCTTTATTTGGGACACTTCTCACTTTCTGTGTTTGACAGTCCCTGTTGCTGTGAAAAAACTCAAATGAGATCCAGTTGCTTGTTGTGAACAAGCCAGCTCAACGTTGGAGGTGTCTTGTGGTTTCTGACTCCTCATAACTTCTGATTTCAGGTTACTTATGAATTCTGATGACTCGTAGCTTTAGATTACTTATAGCTTTTGCTAACTCACTTCCTCTGCCATCTCAAGGTCTCTTTGTGTCTCTTTGGGTGTTATTTCCATAATAAAACCCTGATGCTTTTCTGTGTTGAATAGTTATGTTTATCAGAAGAGATCTGGCTTAACTAGCTAGCTACATCATGCCCATTTGGGTAGAATCTTAATTTTAAGCCTCTTCAGGCAAAACTTACTAACTTAAATATCGGTTTCCTTTGAATCAGTTTGTTACATCAGGCTCATTGGATTTTTTCTTGGAAGAATGGTCACATAAAAACAAACATGATTCCCTAGACTTCACGAATTCTTCAGATTCACTCCTGAGAGTGGAGATCTTAATCAGTGATCATCTCAATGGAAAACAGTGGTCATAGCTATTTGCAGCCATTATAAGACAATGAAAGCAAGGTAATATCTATTAGGCATTACTATATATATATCGATATATATAGTCACATATATATGTGTGACTATATATATATGTATGTATATGTATATATATTATATATGTATGAAAATGTCAAGGAATATTCAAGAGATATACATACAATTAAAGTATTCATATGATATATAATATTCTTTTTTCTTAAAGATTTTATTTATTTGACAGACAGAGATCACAAGTAGGCAGAGAGGCAGGCAGGGGGTGGTGAAGCAGGCTCCCTGCTGAGCAGAGAGCCTGATGCAGGGCTCGATCCCAGGACCCTGAGATCATGACCTGAGCCAAAGGCAGAGGTTTAACCCACTGAGACACCCACTGCCCCAGGATATACAATATTCTTAGGAAAAAGAATCATGAATAATTAATTATAAAAATTCTGCATGTTTTTTATATATACATTTCCTTCTAATCTCTCCTAAATTTATCATTTATTGCTCTAATGCTCCACCTTACTATGAATATGGTCTCATACTTTTCATTTGACAATCACTTTTCTCTTACTCTTATAACCTGAAGAGATCCTTGGAGGGCATAGATTATGTTGGATCCAGGAATAAAATCCCACTGGGTAACGCATGTTTATAAGTTCTAAAGTACACTTTATTAGCATATAAATTGAAAATAGCAACTTTGATCACATTGTTTAATGAAAAACACCTCTTAGTACAAGTGAAAAACTATTTCCTTAATCCAGGTTGCTTAGAAAACAACAACAAAAACTACTTATGTGATTACTGCAAAAAGTGACAGGAGACAGAAAATCAAAGTGATGGCTGAACCAATCAACCTTTAGAAAAAATCTTATGTTAACTCTGGGCGAGTAAATAGCTGGATACATGTGTAGACAGAAACCCTTCCAATAATGTTCCTAATGTCAAGGTCTCTTGGGCAATAAAGACTTGCCTGTGATGAAGTCTATTAGGCAGCAACCTTATTAAACATGGCACACACCATTAGCTCTGGGTGACTACCTCCAGGATTCTCTCTTGTGACAATGCAACGAATCTTCATTTTTCCAATAAAAACTGATACAGCTTTGACCAAAACTTCTAAACTTCAATTTCCCTGGGTTAAAAATATTCCTAGATATATTTTTTGAGACCCAACATCATATAGAAATCCTTTTATTTTTCTTCTCATATGTTACATTTTTAGCCTGTGTGCAAATGTCAAATTAAAGAATGAACTATTTCATGATGGTTTATCACTGAGTTCTACTGTTTTTATAATTATATCATGCAAATATTACATCAAGTTGCATAAAAAGTATTCAACAAACTCATATTGCTATATACATTCTTATTCAAAATTATTATTTTGAGAGTACACATCAACTTAAAACAATTTTAATTGGGAAGGACATCTCACTATTCTTGACCACTGAATGATTACGAAGAGAGAGAATAAACATGTTACTGATTTTGAAAAGATGAACAATCAAAGAGGTACTGGTTTATAGATGAGAGTTCTCTACAACACAACATTAAAAAATTGACAAAAGGAAGTAATAATATATATTAATATAAAGAATTTTTGTGACAGAAAAACAAAATGCATAGTTTGAGGATAATATGTACTGTTATTTAAACACTGAAAGGTAAAAAGTATGCCAAGTAGTAATAAATGGGAGACATCAGTTTTCCATAAAGAGTTGTAATCCTGCCTGGGGATAAGAAAGAGCCATATAATAGAGGTATAAAAAATATAATTGCTTATTTTAACAAATTTAGTTTAGACATCTAAGTGAAAGAAATATACTGGAGGATCTCAAAAATACTGTTTTACTTTCCCATTGTGGCTTTAACAAATTAGAGCAAATTTTGTGGCTTAAACAACATAGATATATTATCTTACAGTTCAGATATTCAGAAGTTCTCCAGAAAAGGGTCTCACTGGCTAAAATGAAGATGTCAGTAGAACTGTACTCTTTTTTTTTTAATACTCCATCAAATAAAACTTTAATACTATATTTAGTAGTACTTTCTCAAGACTTTTTCCCAGTATTTTCTTTAATAGTTTTTTTTATTTTATTTTTTCAGTTTCCAAGATTCATTATATATGCACCATACCCAGTGCTCCATGCAATATGTGCCTCCTTAATACCCACCATCCCACCACCCCACCCTCCAAAATCCTCAGTTTGTTTTTCAGAGTCCACAGTCTCTCATGGTTCATCTCCCCCTCCAATTCTCCCCAATTCACTTTTGCTTTCCTTCTCCTAATGTCCTCCATGTTATTCCTTATGCTCCACAAGTAAGTGAAACCATATGATAATTGACTTTCTCTGCTTGACTTATTTCACTCAGCATAATCTCCTCCAGTCCCTTCCATGTTGATACAAAAGTTGGGTATTCATCCTTTCTGATGGCTGCATTACATTCCATTGTATATAAGGACCATATCTTCTTTATCCATTCGTCTGTTGAAGGGCATCTTGGCTTTTTTCCACAGCTTTGTGATTGTGGACATTGCTGCTATGAACATTGGGGTACATATGCCCCATCTTTTCACTACATCTGTATCAAGTGTTGGAGAGGATGTGGAGAAAGGGGAACCCTCTTACACTGTTGGGAATGCAAGTTGGTGTAGCCACTTTGGAAAACAGTGTGGAGATTCCTCAAAAATCAAAAATAGAGCTACCCTGTGACCCTGAAATTTCACTATTGGGTATTTACCCCAAAGAACTATATTCTTTTGTGGGGGCTCTAAAAGAAACTCCACTTCCCTGTCTTTCCAACTTCTAAAAGCTGCCTGTATTCTGTGGCTCATGGTCCCCTGTCAATATACCAGCAACATTTGCCCTGAGGACTGTTCAGAATCTTTGTCATAGCCTTTAATGTAGAATTATGTTTAGATCAATCCAGTTTTTATCCAATTCATATATCATATAAAAATGCTTCTTCTTAAGGAGGTTCTTGGACTTCTCTGACCCATCTTCATACAGAGAACATATGAACTTACATATTCAGTTAAAATTTTAATTAAGGTCTTCAATGTTGATGATAAAAATTGTCTCCTAACTCCTATTTGATTTATTTTCTTACAAATATCATCTTATATAATTGTACAAGTTACCTTCACTTTAGATTCATAATTCATAATTCACCATAGCTTTTAACTATTTTTGAGGTCCTATCAAAACCTCAGTGGAAAAAATCATTTACACTATATTTTAAAATCATATTTACAAAGGTGTATTTTGATACTGTTTTCTGAACTTTGAAGTTCACTAAATTAAAAAGTCTATAATTTCTTCTTTATTTGTTCTAAATCATTGATCAGGGTACTATGTATTTTAAGGGATAGCAAATTCTAAACCTTAAACCCGCAGACACTGTGTTTAGTATAAACAACATTTTTTATATTTCTAAAATATACATAAATGCATATTATATATATGTATCTCAACATTTGAGAGGCTCTCTCTATATATAGTAATAATTATATATATAAGATATATATTATATAAGATATATAAACATTTATATATAAATCTGTATAGAAACATTCAGATGCTTTTAGGCAAGACTCTGTCCATATCTGCACAGGGCATAACACCCAGCTATCTCAAAACAAGCTGCATTAAGCATTTGTGTTACCTAATTGACTCTTGAAAGCATTTATGTTTTCCTTCCCTTATATATTTCTAAATGTTATTTCTCACATTGAATTTTTCTCAGTACTTGGAACTACTAAAACTTTGTCTTTTCTAAGGAGCTTCTATTTTTTCCCTATATCAGTGTCTTCCAAATATTTACTACATCATTAAAATTCTTTCCTGAACCATGTCTAGACATGTATATCTTTTATTAACACTGCTCTATTACATATAACATAAAGCACACAAAAATGAACATAGAAATATGGAAGAGTTAAAATGTAATTAGAAATGTTAATATTTTATAGCATTACACTATGAAGATCATTATTCTGGTTACTATCATTTTATTTCTTATACATGACTTGTGAGGAACCTAGAGGCAGTGGTGATGCCAAATGAAAGAAACCTTATTGACTTGATGTTGGCAACATCAGATTTTTGCCTTAATCCTCATTTTCTCAAGTTCTACTTTTTATTTGATAAAATGTTCCTTTTTATGTGTTTTCATATCCTTTCTGGGAAAAAATACTACAAAATAATTGTGCAATCTCTTGGATAGAGTATCAACATATCATGGAATATTAGAGCTCAAAGAGCAATTAGGTAAACACTGTAATTGTAAAGATAAGTAAAATAAGGCTTGCAAATTTTAAATATGTTCTCAAGGTCACGATCCTTTCTATGTGTCACATCGGACTTAGTATAATGTTTTAATTTCTTTAGCATTTCCAATAGGATCTCTACAAAGTGATTGATACTTTAGGAGTACTGTTTTGAATGGTCTCAAATTCTAAAAGACTGCACAACTTCCAAAACTTAATAGCATTTTTTTTTAAGTATTCCACTGAGGAAACACATAGTTGCCCTGGCCAGAACTTCCCAAGCCACAAAGCTCCATATTTATAATAGTGTACTTTAATGGTTCTTCCACAGGGTCACATATCACAACCATCATCTCAGGAGGACTTTTCAAACTTAAAATGCCAGGGTTAATCTCATCACAAGAATCCCTTGTTTGGGGCACCTGGTGGCTCAGTCGGTTAAGCGTCTGACTCTTGATTTCGGCTCAGGTCATGATGTACAGGGTCCTGAAATGGGGCCTGTGTTGGTCTCTGCACTCAGCATGAAATCTGCTTGAGATTCTCTCTCTTCCTCTCCCCCTGCTCCCACTGGCTCTCTCACTCTCAAATAGATAAATGAAATCTTAAAAAAGAAAAAAAATAAAGAAAAAAGAAAAAAGAATCCCTTGTTGCAGGCTTTTGACATGTGAAAATAAATGGCAAAAAAAGGAAAGCTTCTCAGAGCAATGTGAGGACATTTCTACTTAAGAATCATTTGCAGGAGTGCCAGGGTGGCTCATTAAGTATCTGCCTTAGGCTCAGATCATGATCCCATGGTCCAGGAACCAAGCCCCACAGAGGGCTCCACCCCTGCAGGGAGCCTGTTTCTCCCTCTCCCACTCTCCCTGCTATGTTCCCTCTCTTTCTGTGTCCCTCTCTGCCAAATAAATAAATAAAATATTTTAAAAAAAGAATCAATTGCATACAAAGACGAGAGGTAAGGACTAAGAAGATAAAATTAAAATTGGTGAAATTTAAAGCCTCATCCTTAATTAAAGCAACTGTAAGCATCGGCAGGCTTAGGTGTCTGGTTGTACCTAAAGAGGCCTCCATCTTCCTTCATTTCTGAACACTTAGGTGGCTTTGCTTTGATTGTACCATATCAAATCTTCAATTGAATAATAATTTAGAAAGCAACTATGTTTACCATAAACACTTTAAATGAGCCAAGATTTTATGAAATCTAAAATGTGATAGCAATATTGGCTTAAGGCCTAATAAAACCGTAATATATGTGCAGTCACAACTGGTCTTCTTTGTGTTTCTGAACCTGGGTGATATGTTTGTTTGCTTTTCTAGAGGCTGGGAACTTGAATAGGGAGCTGAAGGAATAAGCCCTGTGTGATCGTGATACCTAAACAACTTAATTAGTGTGATTCACAAAGCGAGATAGAGAAATGGAAATGAATAACAATACAATTTTGTACAGTTCTTTTCATTTTCTAATCACTGCCAAAACAATGAAGCATAACTGCATTTACATAGACAAATCAATAAGAGATAAATCAATAAATTTGGATTATGATGCGATTACAAAAATTACTAAAATGATGAAAATTCATTTTTTTGGTTTGGACAAATCTGGTAGTTATATTAAAATATGCACTAGGGAACATTTTTTTCAAAGCTTTTATGGTGTCTTTCATGCTTCTACACGTTCTGGTTTTGAGAGCGAGAATTGCCCTGGAGAAGAAATCCTTCAGAAAGAAGAAGAGAGGGAACACAAGGACTCAGGAAAAAAAAAAAAAAAAAAAAGTTTGCAACTGCAGAGAATGATTAGTACAAGGAAAAGGAGGAGGAGACATCTGTTGGTGAAATGATTTTTAGAGATAATTAAGTGCATTCATCCAGAAATAACACATATTATACATCGTTTGCAGGCACACATGGCTTTACTAAAAACAAGAGAGACTTTGAAAGGCCCACAAAAAGAATCAGCAGCTTTGAACCGATGTCACCAGAATGTCAGCCCTCCCTGTGTGCCCCACCTCAGCCTTCCTAAATGCCTTTCAGTCTCCAGAATAGATTTTATTGCAGGGTATATATATATATACTATTTACAGAAGTAAGGTTTTCAGGAAGTTTTGTCAGAAAAGTATCTCTTGGTCCTCGTGTTTCTTAAGTAGCTTAGATTAATATCCTATTTCAATCTCCTGGAATTTAATTGAATTTCTGGACATCTCAAAAGTCCATGTGTAAAGAATATTAGTGTTCCAATCCAATAAATGGATGCAGCCTTTTTTTTCTTATGCACAGAACAAAGCAATTGACCTGACAGTAATGACTATTTCAAGTACTTAATAAAAATTAATCTCAAAAATAAAGTTTAGATTTTGCTTGATATTTGCTTATTTAATCTTCTTCCATAATAGAATTTAGGCTGCGTAACTTTGTATGTGATGCCTTTTTGTGAGCTTTAAATACATTCTTTAAAGCACTAAATGATGGGCCTTGAAATGTAGTTAAAAAAATAAGAACAAGGTAAAAGACCTTTAGGAACATGCTTGGTTTTTAAATAGAAATGAATTTGAAAGTTTTAGATCAAAATATATATATTAATTACAGTAATTTCCTTCCATCAATTGAGATTAACCATAACAATAAAATAGTTGGTTTTTTACATAAATTATTTGACATTTAAATATTAGACTCTCTCAGCTCCTCTACCATGTTTATCACCAGGCACTTCAGCATATAATAAAACTGTAGTAATTCTTTAAGAACTAACCCCAATGCTATCTAATTCTCTTTTAATTAGGATGCTTTCAGCTCCATGTCACTCCTCCTCCACCAAACAAAATAAGTTTTTAAATAATAAAAATATAATATTGCACACAATGAAAAATCACAAGGTAAGACGCTTCTATGCTTGATAAATTCCTTAGTTCAAATCATCAAGGATCCCATTTCTCTGGATTCGCCTTTCTAGCAGGCCATCTCCTTATAGTGTTAGCAAACCTCAAGACTCAGAGACAGTTGCCATTGTTCCAAGTGTGGAAGGGATGAGAAAGGCAGATGAGAAAAGGCATGCCTCTCCTTAAGTTGTTTTTTGTTTTTTTGTTTAAATGAGTGAGAACAATTTTCTCATGTGTCTAGCATGGTCCTATCTGAGTGGCTAGAATCATGTCACATGGCTATTCACATGCCTATGTCTGGAGAGCTAGAATTACCATGATTTCTTAGGCTTAGACTCACCAAGATCAGCTACCATATGGCTTTCTGCTGCCTGGACAATATAAGAATTCTAACAACAAAGACAAAGGGGATGTTGGTGCTACTGGATTAGCACCACGTGTCACACACACTTTAATTACTTATCCCACATCTGTTACAACAATCACTCTTCCCCTTGAACTACACGTATTTTTTAAGAGTCTTAGATTCATTTATAGAATACAAGTACCTTAAAGAAGAGACCACATTGGAAGGCTTTTTTACTCTACATTTTGCTTGATGGAGTGGTTTAATTATAATAGATAATCAATAAAACTTTTGGATGAATGAATAAATTTTAAGGCTTTGTCTGGCATGTGGTTTTTATTTGCACAAGTTTATTCTTAGCTGTGACTAAATAGATTTTTTTTTCTTGACTTGATAAAATGTTTCCTGAAATATATTTTTGGAATGCTTGTTCCTGAGAAGAGACCATTTAGGTGTAGGAAAAGAAGTATAAATACAATTTGTTTCTTATAAAAATCAAAGAGATATTTTTAAACTATACCTTTTATAAAATAAAGCATGAGAATATAAACAAAGATGGAAATGGTAATCCATTTTAATAATGCATTCTCTAAATAAAGTAAATCTGCAATAATTTTAAATTAACTGCTTTGATGCAATTTGGTGCAAAATTTTCCAGCGATAACGTAAACACCAAATGTTGGGGAATGACTTTTGAGTTCTGTTTTTTCTCATTAAACAAACCAGGATAATGTGCTTGAAACAAAAGTGAATCTCGTATTTTGTGTGCACCCTATTATAAAGAATTCAAACATGGATCAAAAAAATAATCCAGGAAATCCTTCTCATTTTTACCATTCTGGTTTAGGGGGTCATTTCTCTAACTTGGACTTTTACCTCAGTTGTTTACTATATTGATCTTTAACACGCAGATCCAGTCCTATCAACTTCTGACATGGCATGTGCTGAAAAAGTTGTCTAGAGAATTAAATACAAATGCAATGATCTGGTGAGGGAGCCACTTCCTAAAAGAAACTTAACTTAGTTTTTCCTATTTTCTTTTTGTGATATTTACACACAACTTATTCTCCAGTTTAAGTGTATGTTTACAGTTTCCTAAACACAGTCTCCACCTTTTCCAACTATCACTATTCCTACTTTTTTCAAGAACTATCCAAGCTCTTCTATTCACTTGGGAAACATTTCATTATATCTCTATTGTCATGTAATGTTTCCATTGAATTAATACACTCTTGTTAATATTTCTCACAATCCACAGTTATTATTGAATGGTGTCCTCCCCAAAAAAGGGTATGTTGAAGTTGTATCTCAAATGTGACTTTATGGGGAAATAAGACCTTCACAGACGTAACTAAATTAGGATGAGATCATACTGGAGTAGAGTAGATGCTGAATCCAATATGACTGGTGCCCGTATAATGGAAGACACAGAGACACATGCAGAGAACTCCAAGTGAGGACAAAGGCTGAGCTTGGGTTTACGCAAATGCAAGCAAAGAAACACAAAAGTTTGCAGCAAAACATCAGAAAAGTCAAGGAAGGGTTCTTCTACAGACTTCAAAGGGAGCATGGCCCTGCCAACACCTTGACTCCAGGCTTCTAGACTCTATAGAGTTGTGAGACAACACAATTCTGTTGTTTTAAGCCAGTTAAGTTTGTGTTGCTTCCTTAAGAAAAGCTTAGGAAACTAATACAGCCACTCAGTCAATTGTTATATGATAAGCATTATCCCATAATAGCTAGATGAATATGCCTTCCCTTTTTCTCCTTTCTCTATCGATCCTATTAGTTCAACAGACTAATATAAACTTGGCCTTCCTCCCATCATAAGCCACATAAAGCAAGAATTTTATTTTACCTTTAAATGTCCTACTCATTCTGTAAACCCCTTCAGTGACTTAACAATAATTGTTGCCTAATTAAAAATAAATTGCAACATTCTGAAACAATATTATGATTTAACTCTCTTCTTGAGTGAGTGGAAATGCTTCAGGCAAGTACCTAAAATTATTGATGAAGTAATCCTGACTTCTTACATTTTTCTACAAACCATCTGGCACACAAAAGCATTTGCCTCCTGACAAATAGTTTCAAGGACCTCCTAACTTAAAACATACAGATGCAAAGACAAATTTTCAGTCAATTTTATAGATATAAGTTAACATTTAGTGACCTTCAAGCATTTAACATTGAGAACGTATGTGTGACTGGAGCAAATGGGGAATTGAGAAACAGTTAAATACACACACACACACACACACACACACAGATAGAATTTAAACCTTCATAAATCACTCAACATGAGAAATTATCATCTCATGACTAATCTTTTCTTTGACCCACAATTTCCCTCACAACCTAGGGGATTATAAAAACATAAACTTTTTATTTTCTCTCATCAATCCCTTATCCTGTATCCAGTACTTTCTTGGCCCTTCCTTGGCCAGATTCCTAAATATAATTTCTAGTAGGTTATCTTAGAACATCCATATAAGAATATTTCTGATTTATCTATTTTAGAAGATCTATATGAGAATAATCAGAGATAAGACTTGAAAGGCAGGAATTAGGGAAATTTTTGAATATCAGCTGAATTTAATATGTTCTATGTTGAGAGACATAGTATGGAAAATGGTGCTGGGTTTTTATTTAGTTATTAATATACAAACACCACTCAGTTAATATCTGTAAAATGAAAAACTGAAAATCAGGGGCGCCTCGTTGGCTCAATTGGTTAAGCAGCTGCCTTTGGCTCAGATCATGATCTCAGTCTGGGGATCAAGTCCCACACTGGGCTTCTTGCTCAGGGGGAGTTTGCTTGTCCCTTTGACTCTCTCCCTTCTCGTGCTTTCTCTCTCTCTCTCTCTCTCTCTCTCTTTCTCAAAAAATAAATAAAACCTTTAAAAAAAAGAAAAGAAAAATTAAAAATCATTTAAAAATGTATCTGTCATGAGTTTCAGTGAAAAGACTAGGAATTCAGGTTTGACATAGGTTTGAAGAGGTGAGCAGGAGCAGTGGTGGGATTTGACAGGAGAGAATGAATGTTGCAGGACAACACTTTGAGCATCTAGCTTCCCCTTGTCAACAAGCTGCTCTTGAATGGGGAAAATTAGTGCCGCACAGGTAAAATGTCTCACAGGTTTGAACTATTCAGGCGCTGTGAAAGAGATGACTGATATTTGGGAAAAGAGGCATTATATAAAATTCTTCATTTCCAATTCATTCATTTAAAATACACTTACTATTTGCTTAATATACAGTTACTGTTCTAAATTCTGGACCCTCAACAATAATTTAAAAATTAAATCTTAATTAAAATATTAAAATTAATTTGGTTTCTTAAAAGACTGATTCATGGTTCACACTCTCATGAGGAAAACAGATTTTAAACAAGTAATTAAAGATGTGTAATGGGACATTGAGGTGGCTCAGATGGTTAAACAATCAATTCTTGATTTCAGCTCAGGACATGATCTCAGGGTTCTAGGATCGAGCTCCCTGTCTGGCTCCATGCTGGGCCTGGAGACTGCTTAAGATTCTTTCTCCCTCTCCCTCTACCCCTTTTCCCTCTCTCACTGTCTAAAAAAAAAAAAAAAAGTAATAATAAAAAATAAAGATGTGTAATGCAAAGAGGAATCAAGATAAATGAGCAAAACAAAGGTATAGATGGTAAATTTGGAGAAAACTATTTTACTTAGGGTGATGAACAGCCTCTCTGAAGAGATACACTTGGACAGAGATAGAAATGACCAGAAGAGAGAGTCATACCCTCTGAAGGACAAGCTTTCCATATAGCAGGAATAGTGAGTACAGGCCATGAAGTAAAACTCTAACTGTAAAAAGAACAACAGAAATGAAGAAGGAAGTGCAGAGTGATGAGGTTGGAGGCCTCCTTAAAGTAGATTAGAAAAGGTTATGTAGACTCTGATAAGGAGTTTGGTTTCATTCTAAAAGTTTTGGAGACCATTTGTGTGGTTTAGGACAGTTGAGTGACATGAACTAATCTTATGTTTTATAAGATCACACAGACAACCTCCTAAAGGATTGACTTCAAGGGAAATGTGAGGATATAAGCAAGAAGACAAGTTAGGGGCTCTGACAGCAATTCGGAGAGGTAGAAAGGATGTTTTAAACTGATTAGTTATTGGCTAGATTCCAGTTATATTTTGAAGGAAAATAATAAAAAAATCCTAATGGATAAGGGTTGGAGGCAAAGAGAGACGTCAAGGTTGATCATTAAGATGGGGAAGACCAAGACTGGAAGAGTTTTTTAAGAAAAATAATCTTTTGGTCATATTAATATTGAGAACCCTATCCAGATAGAATTGTCACTTAAGCTATAGGGGCATATAGAATTATAAATCAGGGGAGGAACTGAGGTTGAAAACAAAAGCTTGGATTCCTGAGCATACTGAGTGCCTTTATAAATATATAAGCCACAGTGCTAGAGGCTTGGATTGTATTTCTTGTTATCACGGTATTGATTTAATAATTGCAATAAGATAATTAATTTTGGGGTGCCTGGGTGGCTCAGTTGATTAAGCAACTGCCATTGGCTCTGGTCTTGATCCTGGAGTCCTGGGATCAAGTCCCACAACAGGCTCCCAGCTCCATGGGGAGCCTGCTTCTCCCTCTGACCTTTTCCCCTCTCATGCTCTCTCACAGTGTCTCTCTCTCTCTCAAGTAAATAAATAAAATCTTCAAAAAAGAAGATAATTAATTTTCTTCTTCTACATAAAAAGTATACTGATATGATATTTTTCTTTTAAAAATATTTATCTGGGGTGCCTGGGGACTTAGTTGGTGGAGTGACCAACTCCTGGTTTTAGCTCAGATGGTGATCTCATGGGTCGTGAGATGAAGTACCAGGTGAGGCTCCACGCTCAGTGGGGAGTCTGCTTGAAATCCTTCCTCTCTGCTCCTCCCCTCACTAACAAACACTCTCCCTTTCTGTCTCTCTCTAAAATAAGTAAATAAATCTTAAAAACAAAAGAAATACACTTATCTATAAAATAAATCTAGACAATTCTGTCCTTGTACAAAGATGTTTGAAGTTCTTGAACCCCTTTTGTATTTTTCCTCTTTGAAAATCATAAGCAGGTTCATGGTCAAATATTGAAAGAAAAATTAAAATGTGTTTTACAAGTAAGTTATCATTTTCACATAACACATACCTAGTAAATACTCTTGTATTAGATTAAATTTATAAACAAGAATTAAACATTATTATTTAAAAGATTATTAAGCAAATTTAGTCAATTAATTAAATGAATCTATCTACAATATAATCAGACCCAATTCCTAAATATTCAAATATTTTAAGTCAATATTTTTCAAGTAGTGAGCATCAGAATTACTTGAGGAGTGATTTTACAAACCCATACACAAATCTCACTTCCTCAAACTGAATTTAGACTCAGGGTATAAGTGTAGGTCTAGGATACGTGTACTAGGGAAAAGATAGATGCACTATACTTCAAAATCCCCGACATAGCAAAAGGGGTTGCATGGGCTCTGCTGACCTTAATCCCTCTAACTCACTTTTCTCTTTCTTCTTCTCATTTTTTTTAAGATTTATTTATTTACTGGGGGGAGAAGGGCAGATGGAGAGAATTTTCAAGCAGGACCCCACTGGGCACAGAGCCCAAAGCAGGGCTCCATCCAACAACCCTGAGATCAGGACCTGAGCCAAAACCAAGAGTTGGACGTTCAACCCTCTATGCCGCCAAGGCACTTTCTTCTAACCAAACTCTGACTTCACGTATAAGCCTTCTATAGATAAACTAATTCATCTGTTAAGTCGATGTACAGCTTTGTCTTATACTGTGTCAGACTCTTTGAAATAATTTTGGATAACTTTGATTGCATCCACTATGTATGGTTTTGTTGGTTAATTTATAGGTAACAATGTTTTCCTCTTATTTTAAATGACTGAACCATCTCTTAGCATTGCCCCTTGTTCACTATTGTTAACAATTTCTATTTTTTTCTAAATGATATAATTTTTTTCATTGGTCTCTAGTCCATCATCCAGACAGTTAGACATTTAAGTTAGCTTCCACTTATTTTTAAAATTTGCATTAAGAATCCCCATCTAGGGGCACCTGGGTGACTCAGTGGGTTAAAGCCTCTGCCTTCAGCTCAGGTCATGATCCCAGAGTCCTGGGATCTAGCCTGCATCTGGCTCTCTGCTCAGCAGGGAGCCTGCTTCCCCCTCTCTCTGCCTGCCTCTCTGCCTACTTGTGATCTCTGCCTGTCAAATAAATAAATAAACTCTAAAAGAAAAAAAAAATCCCCTTCTATATGCATGATATATATCAGTTTCTTATTTCCTAAAATTCTGCCCTTCTGCTATGTGTAACTGGCCATTAACTTAATTTAAACACTTCAGTGTCACGGGAAAGAGATAGTTTTATTTCCGAATACATAATATGTACTCAAATATGGTCAAAATATATTTTTTATACTTTCTGAATTTTAAGTCTAAACTTTTACAAACAATAGTAAAATATTTTTGTGTTTTTACACTTAATATTTTGTTTTTGTTCTGGGAATCTATTCCGTATTACACAAAAAGTTTTTTTATGCTGCACTGTTCCCTTGACAAATTCCCACTGAATTCCCTGCACTGATAATCGAAGAGTTGTTTGTTTATGAAACAAATTTATACTATGCAATGGGGCATACAGTGGAGAAAGTGAGGTTAATTTTACTCTGGATTTTTAACATCATTTTTTTGACAATTGCAAAATTTCTCATTGCCAAATCTATAAAAATGTTAACTTATCCAAGTTTAGGAACATAAATACTTAGTTAATGAATGTTGAGATTTACTTAAATTCTTTTCCATATCTAAATGTTTATTTCCATTATTCTGGAAATGATGCAAAAACTTTTGAGAAACACACTGAAGAAACCCTTCAGAAAGTAAATGATCACCTATTAAATATATTAATGTGAAGAATCAGAATGGCCCCTGTAGAGAAAATGGAGACAGGGGAGAGCCAATTGGAGTTCTAGGGTGCAGCCAATTGGAGTTCTAGCCAACTGGAGTTCTAGATAATTTTAATAATTATATGTATCAGAGTAGCTGGGATATCACATCAAGATTTTTTTTTTAAGATTTATTTATTTATCTTTATTTTAGAGACTTAAAGAGAGAAAGAGCATGAAAGTGGGGAGAGGGGTAAAGGGAGAAGGAAAGAATCTCCAGCAGATTCCCCCTGAGTGGGGTGTACAGCATGAGGATTGATCAGTGTATCTATCTCTCTTTCTGGCTCTTGTACCTTAGAAGATATTTCAGATGGCCAAAACTTTAGAACAAAATTCTCTGTACATTAGGAGAACTTCAGGGGCACCTGGGTGTCTCAGTTAGTTAAGCTTCTAACTCTTGGTTTTGGCTCAGGTCACGATCTCATGGGTCCTGGGACTGAGCTCTGCATGGGGCTCTGCACTCAACCAAGAGTCTGCTTGAAGATTCTCTCCTTCTGCCTGTGTCCCTCCCCCTATGCATGGCCTCTCTCTAATAAGTAAATAAATCCTTGGTGAGGGGGAACCAACAACGCCAGTAGCCAAATGTTAGGTTGATTTTTTTTCATCTAGCTAGCTAATTTAATAGCAAAAATGAACTGTTATATGAATCAAGATTTTAACTCTATACCAAATCAGTGATGGGTTTAAATCATTGGTCTAGTAGAACTTTCTCAACTAATTACAAAGGAACTTCTCAGGTAATTTATCTTGATATTTGGTGCTTTACTTGTCAGGGTTTTTGGTTGCAAACATCTAAAGACAACTTTACTTAATGTACAAGAAAATATAATTAATTAAATTGATGTCAAGAAAGTCATAGATGCAGTGAGTGGCTGAAAAACCATGCTGGATCATAAACTTACCACAGGAATGGTCTCTGAGGTCTACAGACACTTACCCCATGCCCCATAGGCTTAACCCAACAGTAATGTTGTTGTGAATGTACAGCTTTTCTACTGTGATAGTTACAGAGCCTTAAACACTGAAGTCACCACATATACTACCCAACTGAAAGTACATATTGTAAATCTGTGGTGGAATACAGAGCTATCAGTTTGCTTCCCAGATATCAAAGGTGTTTAAATATGGGATATGGGCTGAATATAATTATAAATGTGTTAGGGTCAATACAAAGAAAATGCAAAGAAAACCTACCAATTATCTGAAAAAGAAGAATTTAATGTAAAAAAACTACTACTAGTAAAATGGTTACTAAAAGTAGTAGAAGAGAACTCTAAAAGATATAGATATAAATAGCAATATATTTATACAGCAAATGTATAGACTTCCAGTTTCCAGTTCTGTATTAAGGAGCTGGGAAGTCTCCATTCTGTCTTAACAACAAGTAAAAAACTAAATAGACTGAAAAATCAATTCTTCATGAATATAGAAAATATCCTATGTGGAGGACATAGAGAAAATTGCTATTCCAAGACAGGAGAGATAAGCAAATATAAAGAAGTCATGGCCACCAGTGCCAATACTCCCAATGGAAACCTCCCCTGGAACCAGTACTGGCAGGAAAACCTGGTTTGTAATCAATGAATTTCTAGATGCTCTCTTTGACAAGTTTCAGAGTTAGGGGACCCAATCAGAGGGATTCCCCAAAATTTTGTTGAGATTTATCTCCAGGAATTCTAACAAGATTCTCACGGGAAGTACCAGAGACAACTTCCTTCCTGTTTCTGTCAGTTGGAGGGGAAAAGGAAGCATTTTAATATTCCAGAGCACTGTGTTCTTAACAATGCCTTTCCTCTGGAGAAACTAGTTAACCAGAGCCTAACCTGCTGGGAGAGTATCAAAGCACTAACTCACCTGGGGGACAGGAAATTCCCAATTCCATCTGACTGTAGCCTTCTACATGGGAGAACAGAAATATCACTTCAGCCCACTCTAGCCATCCTGTCCCACCTAAACAGGAGAATAAAACAAGCAAACAACAGCAAAGAAAACCTGAGAAACTCTTGTGTAGATCCAAGTCTGGAGGAAGAAGCTGGCTAAAAGATTGAGAATTAATCATGGAAAAACAGAACACTCCCCTTCCCCCTACAGCTCACCATCATATTACCAAAAGCCCATGTACAACAGTTTCTCTTAGTTGAGAATAAGAAAATGTCTTCAGGCTGTTAATAACTCTCATTGAAAGATGTGCAGTCCTGGCTCTCTGGAACACCAAGAGTGAGAAAATCATGTCCAGGGTGCTGACAAAACTCCCTGGAGGGTACGGACCACAGGATTCCCCAAGCACTCATCTCCCACAGAAGTCACCTGTGAGGGTGTCAGCAAAACACATGAAGAATCTTCTCCATAAAATGACAGTGAAACTTGTTAGAGGGTAATTACCAGTGTGTCTGCTATGTCGTGCTAACAAGGATACTACTTGTTCAGATGCTGAAAGTGCACTTGATGGTGAGAACCACTGGGTCTTCTTCAGATCACTGGAAGCATTCTGATGTTTGATTCTAGTTATGGGTCTAGTGGCCTCAAGGGATAGCTGTGATGGGTCTTTCAAAGCATCCTCTTTCAAAGCATCTGCACAAGGTGAGGTTATCACAGCATTTCCATAGAAAGGGCAGCTAGTGTCTTCTCACACAAAAGAAAAGCTTCTTCTACTTGCAGGGGAAGCTCAGATAGACTCGTGAGTTTGACACGTCCATTTCATCTGAGTCCAAGTTAATGTTGTCAATTCCAAGCTTCGTTCCATTCTTTCCAGATCAATACAATGTTCACATGAGAAACGGTGTCACATGGCATTGTGAATTCAACTGATGTTATTTAGCAGCCCGCACCATTATTGTGTTTGATTTTTGAGCAGAATCAGCTCCAAGGCTAAAAATATAAGAGATTCTAGGAGGGCTGTCATGAGAGCTCTGATTTCAGGTCATGATTTGAACTGAGGGTTAAAGGACTTGATCTTGTCATTTATTTTTTGTAAGTGCTCCAGTGCACTCAGCAGATTCCTTTCACACCACAACGCTCACACGTATCTTGATTGCTTAACGGTCAAGTGCTGCAGCCACTTAGGCTCCCAAGGCACGTGCATCAATTGGCACTTCATCAGAATCAGCCACAGGTGGTAGTTTGATTAACTGTGATACCACTACATGCTTTGAATTATTAGCATCCTGTGTCCCAAGGGTCAGGATTTCACCACTGTACATAAGCCCATGAGCATGACCACACCAATCCCTAAAATCTCATCTTGAAAGGTTTGTCTAATAGAACCACTTCCAGTTCTAATTCTACATCAGTCAGGATCCAGTTAGGAAACAGAATCCATTATGATAATTGCCACAGAGACAATTTAATATAAAGAATTATTAACTAATTAAGATGATTAGTAAACAGAAGACAACTCTTAAAGAATATGGGAATAGCAAAGGTAGGGAACAGCTGCTCATCCAAGGCCAAGGGAAAGGATGCAAGGAGGAAGCAAAGTTTGGAGAACTACCCCGCCCCTCAAACCAGCGACCCCCGACCCAGGCCAAAAACTCAAACTTTGTTGGAGAAGGTGTGGTTGTGGGCACTGAGAAACAAAATTCAAAGAGGTAGTGGGCAGAAAGCTGCCAACCAGGATGCCAGCTGTCTGTGGCTGGCAAACAGAAAACTCCCACTGGATGTAGGGTTGCCATATAAAATAGAGGAAGTAAGCCAAAATTTGAATGTCAGATAAATAATGAATAAGAGGTTTGTATATCTCAAATACTGCAAAAAATATCAATCTTAAATTCAAATTTAACTGTCTTGTATCTTTATTTACTGAATATGACAATCTTATTTTGCAGGGATGTGAAACTCACTGGAAGGCGTGCACCACCATGTCTCCCACACACCACTAGCAAGGAAGCTGCCCGTTGCAATACCGGTGAATCTTGCTGAAAGCCTATTCCCAATAGGTGTCCCTTAAACCACTGACCATCAGAGGCATGAAGACTAACACACACCAGAACCAACAAAAAAGCTTCTTCTGTTTTTCCTTCCAGATTCCTTTTAATGCCATCTGATGATAAACATTGTACTAAGTATCCAAGAAAAAAGGCTTGCAGGGTAGAACTGTTCCAATTACCCAAGACAAGGCAAGGAAGAGTGGATTTGGAGCTGAAAGACAAGAAATCAGTAACTGTCATGATAAGTATTCACTGTAGATATCTTTTAAAAATATGATTTGATACCTCATTTGAACAAAATTATGCAAGCAACTATTTTTAAAGCTGCTTAAATCACCAATTCTATATTTGTGTATTTAATTTTGAATCAAGTGGGTATTTGTTTTCTATTCAAGGATCTTTACACATTATAATATTACACATTTATATTTGTCTAAAAATTTATTTCAAAGTGACACTTTTATATGGTGGCTACAATCATAGGTGGCAGTGAATGAATCAAAGGCCTATGTAATGAATCATTTCTTCATAACTTCATAATTCATGACTGTAGTTATGCTTAAAAACTATTAAATTTAGAGGTTGAGAGGCTGGAGAAATGAGCTAAACATAGTATTTCTCTGATTATATGAGTGGGTTTTTTCCCCTATACTAGTGACATTTTGCAATGATGGAGTTTCAGTAAACTGCTATTAGATGCATTTTTCTGGGGTAGAAAAATAGCAACTGCTAATTTTGGCTGGATAGAAAGGCCTACAATTATATTCCCTTCCACCAGCAAAGCTATTGAAGATTTCCATGTTGTACAACTATTTGTAGTAGCTTATTTTTTATACATCTCTGTGTCCAACCCATTGTGTAGTTCTTTTATGCAGACAGATGTGATTAAGATATTTTCCCCTCACATCAGGTGGAAAGTGAGGCAATTGAGGATTTTATTTCACTGCACTTTTAATGAATTTAAGAAATGAATGAATTTGGATTTTATTTTTCAGCATTAGGCAGACTAAATGTCCTGAATACCTTTCCATGCACACTTCACATGACATTACTTAAAAACTATAGTGAGTATGTAAGTACAGAAATCTTGATGAGTCATAAAGAAGAAATTGAAAGAAGAGACTATAGCTATTGGAAGGGATGATGGGTTGGGATGGAGTGTTGCAATTTCAATGACTAAAATTTTTGGTTTTAATAGCCATACAATAGTTAAGGGTTGGGCCCTCACATGGTGGGTAGCAGAAATTCAGAACACCTAAAACATTGTATCATCATTTATTTGGACATTCAAAAGACTTCACTATCATTGAACAGACAGGTTAGAAAAAAAAATTAATCTTTAACAGAAAACAAATTTCTTTAACTAGATTTAACTAGAAAACAAATTCATCTGTATTTGTTTGAGGTTAATGCTGAAATAAAATAGTTTTAATGAGAATTAAAAATGTGATTATGACTTCATATGAGATTAAACATTTTCCCTCATGCATTATCCAGGAATACTCAATCCAACAAATTAATATAAAAAACAATCTCAAGTGGGACAAAAGTGATAGAAACATGGCAAAAGTATTCTAGAAAAACATTTAATTGACACTAGAGAGAATTCCAAAGATAGGTTCTTCCTGAATGTGAATTCACAGCCCTGAATGACACAATACTTGGCAGTATTCCAAGATCAAGAATGTAGATACAAGTAATATTTTTATGTAATAGATTAGACTTTTAAATGATGAAAAGTATATAAAGATATAAAAGCATTCATAAGCAGGGCTGAAAATGATCAAAATTACACTTTTGCAAATAAAATATATATTAAAAAAGAGATCTCATCAGCAAATTCTGAATCAATCAAATGGCAAATTGAGTAGAGAATTAGTGAGGTAAAAGATATACCTGGGAAATTACAGAAAATAAAAACATAGAAACCTACAGAGAGAGGAAATATGAAAGAGCAATTAAAAGATGTAAGAGGTAAAATAATAAGGTCCAACAGACATCTGGTAGAAGTTTAAAAAAAAGTGAGATCATTAAAAAATAGGAAAGTGAAATCCTGAGTCCACAAATTGGAGAGTTAACATATCTTTAAGCCTATGAGGAACATTTATAATTTTTTAACATTAATATACTAAATGTAACAAAAATGACTCTCAATAAATATAAAAAAAGGGTACTATTCAGAACATGTTTCCTAATCACAATACAAATAGGTTATAATTTCATGTTTGGAACTAACTTTTAAAAGCCCCATACTTTAAAGTTTGGAAGGTTTTAAATGAGTATATAAATAATTCATAAGTCAAAAATTAAGTCTTAATGGATAAAAATTTAGAACCAATTTGTAATCAAAATCACATACCAGAATTTGTTGGATCCAGCTAAAGTAGCATTTAGAGGAGGAACTTTAGTCCCATAAGCATACATTAGGGGCAAAATGCCTGAGAATTAGTGAGATTAGAGTACAACATGAGAAGCTAGAAAAGTGAAGAATTATCTTAAGAAAGTGTAAGTAAAAAATTAACATAAAACCACAATGGAAAACAAAAATATAAGCATTGTGGACCAATAAAATCAACAGCTTATTTTTATAAGACTGTAAAAGATACATAAATAGATTGAAAGGATGAAAATCAATGCTAGGATTTGAAATCTACAAACACATATTTTCTTATATTTGAACATCTCTGAGACCAGGCTGCATTACAATCAACAATATGTCATCGTTTAATTGATGAAGGTTTTTCTTTTTCCTTAAAAGACCATAAATTTGTGCATCTTATAAATGACAAATAAAATATTATTATAAGAAAGCTCTGGGGGGAATTTTATGTAAACCAATTTGACAATTGAGGCAAAATTGACTTATTTATAAAAATGTAACTTAACACAATGAACACAGAAGTTAGAAAAATTATAAATACATATTATTAAGAATGCTTTAGTATGGTTTCCTCAGAACCAACATAAAGTTTTGTATGTGGTAGGTATGAAGAGATGTGAGACCATAGAGCAGAAGGCAGGACAGGTAGAATGAAACTGGAGAAGAGGGATGATCAACCTAAGTATTTATGAAATTATCCTCAACTCTACGTAATGCTGCTGGATTTAATAAGATAGTCTCAGAACTCTTTACCCAGGTAAAGTAAGAGAGACAGGTATCCATTTGTTCTCATTCCTCTTTGGTCAATTATAGCCTGGGGTCATTAATTTCTCAGCATTTCCAAGTTGTCCATGAATGACTGAAGAGTATCTTTGAAAGTGGACCCATGGTAGAATAGTGGTACATGCTGTGGTTCAAGGTGATGGGATGTCCAATATTCCTTGCATAAAGAAAATCAATATCTACATAGAAATGGTCACTGTAGCATAATCAGGTTGAGCAAATTTTGAAGTGCTGTACGAACAATAACTAAACTAAGCAATTATAAATCTACTAATAAAAACAAGCCCAGCTATCTCATTATAGACATTTCCAATTTCATGTAATTCATTCCAAAATATAGAAAAACGCAAATTACAAAGTTTGAAATACCTTGATAGTAACAACATTCACAAGGAGAGTATAAGAAAAAAATCGTATGCCAACTTCACAAATCTAGATGGAAAATCCTACTTATAATGTTAACAATTTGAATCCATATTTACAAAGCAAAACACTAATATTACTGTGTGATTTACACTCTAAATACATGGATACTTTAACATTAAAAACATATATTTCATGTAGTTCATCATATTAACAAGTTAAAATATTTTTTTTAAGTATGATCATCCTAACAAAGGCAGTTTCCAACTGATGGTATTTCTGTATCTGAAATGAAAAGAAAAAGTGAATTCATTGTTTACTATAGGAAACAAGGTTTATGCTAGTCAGTCAGTCTTCCAAAAAAAGAGCAGAATGTTCATTGCATATAGAGTATTTAAGATCAGGGGAATTTAGGAGTTGGTGGACTTTTAGAAGTGGGTATGGTGAGTGTCATCTCGTAGTAAAGCTTGGTTATTCAGAGGGGAGTTGATTGATTCTCAGAAGCAAATTTATTTGAATAAATCTTTACCTGATTTCAGAACTAAAGGGTTGACACTGGTTGACCTGGAAAAATACACTTTAAATTCAATTCTGATGTTTGCAGACATAGATAGATAGATAGATAGATAGTGTGAACATGTCAAAACACTTAATGATGTTCATGATAGAATGCCTTGCTAAGTTCAAACACCTTGGAATTTCCTTAACTGACTAAGACATTATCTCTCAGAACACCTTAAAAAAATCATACATGGTGATGAAATGATATGTACATTCTCTGTTTATAAGATGAAAACAAAATTTCCATTATCATCACTAATTTTCAACATCTTACTCATGGTGCTAGCCCACACAATAAGGCAAGAAAATAAAATTTATGATAATATGACAGGATGAAAATGGTGTTATTCTCAGGTTGTACATATATATGTATAGGTGTATACACACTTTAAAAATTCAAGATGTACAAAAGATTGTGAGAGTAACTTTACTCAAATTCATTGAGCATATACATATAAGCAAAAACAGTGGAAAATATAATTTAAAATAGTTTTATAAGAGCAATCGATATCTAGAATATATTTTATCTAATTTGTATTTTTATCTATTTAGAGGTCTCTAGAGAATTTTACGGTGATGTGCCATATCTCCATCTTTGGGAGTAAAGGAGATGCCTCAGAATGTGAATAAAACATCCTATCTAGAAAAAGTCCTGAAATTTTGGGTGTAAGATTACTCTGATCTTATTTCTACAGGAGTCAAGAGAGCTGAAATCCAGGAACACACATGCTCCTAGAAAAATCTTCATAGACACTAACACATTCATAGACATTAACTTTCTACATTGAGATCATCAGGATCCATCACAGAGAATATCTCATACCCTAGAGTTATATCCCTTCTTACAAGAATCCCATGATTCCCAAGTCATCACCACAAATCATCTACTATAATACCTTTCCTGACCCATCCTCTCTTACCTCTCTCCAAGTCCTGCATCATTTTGAACCCTCTGGAATTTAATATTGGTTATTACCAAACTCTCCATATTCTCAATCTCTCCTCTAGTCCTTATCTTCAACTTCTCCTTCTAAAAAAAATTCTAGACTCTCTCTATTCCTCAGAGCTCTCCTTTGTACCTTTTTCAAATGGCAAGTTGAAAACATCTCAACCACTGCACTATTTATTGCTTTGCAAGTATTATTGAAGTGATTTCTAGAGTTTTAACAGTAGATGTGCCTTTTCCATCATGGATCAGTGTTTTCTCATTTGTCAGGTAGCCAGGACAGAGCTACTTTAAACACAATTTATAATGAAATAGCTCCTTAAACCACTTTAGTGATGAGAATCTGGGCTGTACATTGTTGATAGGGCTGACTAAGATTTTCCTTTGTTTCTTCTTCTCCCTTCTCCTCCTTCCCTCTCTCTCTCATCATTGCTAAGTCAACTGTCCTGTGCAATCTCCTGGGTAGAATAAAGGGGGCTGGCCTATATCTGGTTCACTCTTACTCTTATCTCATTTTATTGAGCAGAAGGCTTACCAGATATTCTGTTTTGACTGTTACTTTGCAAGACTTCAAAACTAAGGTTTCCAAGTTGGTTGGGTCTTGAGTGCCAAGGACACTCGGGTTTTCATATTTTCTGGCTGCATCTTCAGTCGTCATGTTTTACCTAATGATACTTTACTATTTTTCATCCATTTTATGCTTTTAATGCAGAACTTTTAATTGAAAGTTTTTTCTTAATACTATCAATGTAGGACCCACAAATCCATAATTAAACAATATAACAATGATACAGAAATATCTTGCATTTTAATATTAGAAGGATATTAAAAATGATAATCTGAAATATTGGAATACTAAAAGAAGAAAAGAAAAGTTGAGTGTTTTCCTATGTTTATGACTAATTCTCTCACAGCTTTGACCCAGCCATCTCTTTCTCAGAGAATAAAATGAAGGCTTAAAATTATGACATTCCATGAAACGTAGCCATTTCACATCTACAGGAGATTACATTGTGAGACCAAAAATATATTACCTACTGGGGCTTTAAACCTGATTCTTCACGGACAGTCTTCAGAGAGATTCAAACTTCTATTTCTATTCTATTTGCTATCATTGCCACCACCACTGAGTGGCAACTATTACTTAAAGGAAATTTATGAGCTAAGACAACATATGGAGGGAGATCTACCACAGCAAATCTCTAACCTAAAGCTAGGGCTAGAATTTTCTGTTGTCACTGGGGTTGTTAAGGAGAGATGAAAAAATATTCCAAACTCACTCTTCTGCACACATGCATGCTCTCTGCCCTCCATTTATATAAATATATTCATATGTATGCATATAATTTGCACATGTCTATTGAACAATCTAAAAGTTCAAGTATATTTCATGTATAATGTGTGAGTATGCATATATTACACAACAGATTGCTATGAGTATATATGTGAACCAGTTATCTATTGCTGTATAATGAACTACACCAAAATCCAGGGTCTTATAATCACAAGTATTGTTGCTCCTAAGATTATGGATCAGCCACACAATTTTGCTGAACTTATCCAGACTTGGCTGATCTTGTCTGGTTTTGTCTGCCATCAGCTGGTAGTTCACTCGGAGGTTCACTGACCTTGTGATTAACTGACTGTTGTCAGTTTTGCCTGGCATGGTCCATGTGTCTTTAATTACCCAGCACATTAGATCGTAACTGTTCACATGATTGTATTTCAGGATTTCAAAAGAGAAAACCTTCACAGCCATTCAAGGCCTAAGCTCAGAACTAGTGCAAGGCCATTCTCCACAGATTCTTTTGGCAAAAGCAAGTAACAAGGGTGTCCCAAATGGGAAAACAGATTCCCTTTTTGTTGAGAGAAGCAGCAAAGTCATATTGCAAAGCATATGGACACGGGAAGGGCTGATGAATTGGTACTATTTTGTCGTCAATCTATCTCAACAAGATTACCCACTCAATTTTCATAATTATGTATATTTATGATGTTTCAAAGAGATTGTTAAGCTGAATTCTACATAACTCTTTGCATGTAGCTCCATAATATCTACCTAGGCCATGAATATTGATGATGATAACATAAGTATGAGAAGTATCATGAACAAAATGTAGTTTTCCAGATATCCAGACTACAGAATTTGTGAATCTATAACTTTTCTGTATTTCTATGATGGTGATGACCATTTTCTCATATTTTAGTTATTCATTTATTCATCTACTTATCATTAAACAAGGGGTTCCTTGGTGCTTACTATATTCCAGGGACATTATATGCAAGTAACCATCAAGAAAAATAAGAGTAAAGGTAAAAAAATTAAATAAAACATGGTAATTACTAGAATATGAACAATGCAGATTTCAATGGAACACACAGAAGCTAGTGACTAAATGTTTCCAGGACAATCTAAAATAAAGATAAGAACTTTTATTCTCAAGTTATACTTCAAAGAAAAAGAGCAAAAACAATCAATAAAAAATGAACTTATGTTTTTACATACATTAGCAACGTGTCTGCTTTTAAAAATAATTTTCCTTATAATCCCAACATTTTATCACATTCTCTATAAATAGTTGCAACCTGAATATATTCATGGTTACACACATAGATATATTTATCAATGGAATAAATGAAAAGCAATCGTACTACCACAGTTACCAAAACATATTTCATATTAGTGAAAATAGCTAATATCTATGGACAAAATAATGTGCTAGGTGCTTTGTATGAATCATCTTACTTAAGTCTTAACCATATGGAGTAGATACTACTTTAATATCCATTTTAACAGATGAAGACAGTGGAGATAAACAAAGTTTAGTGACTTGTCAAAAATCACCAGCCTATAAGTGACAGAGCTAGAATTCAAACTTGGTCTTTGAGGCTAAGAAATCTCTGATTCTACACCATCCAGCTTTCCAACCCTTCATTGCTGAACTGATCACTGTAAATTCACAGGACCTGCTGCTTCCTATCTTTGCCCAAATGCTCAAAGAGGCAGTTATAATTACAAAGAAAGAAGGCTTCATCCTCCCCATTGATCTTTATCCAAACCTCTGCATCTTCTCTCTTCCTTGGCAATCAAAATCAGGTTTTTCAGGGAAATAAATTATATGCATTCATAAGATTAAGCATCTCAGGAATAGGATTAGAGTTGTAAATCATGCTTAGTCAAAATCATGGAAAAATCCAAGCAGTGGAATTTGGAGTGCTTTCTTATTTTATATTTTAACACCCATTTCTTTCACAACTCTTATTTTTAACTAAGTATCTTTATTTGTTTTTTAGCCAGTCTCCCCCACTAAATTCTGAACATAGGATCTTCTATGCCTGCTTTCCTGTTGTCACTGACTCACGATAGACACTTCATAGAAATTTCTTACTCTAGAATCTAACGCCTGGCAACTCTTAGCAGTGGCTCAGGGATCCAGAATCAAAGTCTGAAAAGTGAATACAGACTTAAAGAAAAGCTGCTTCCAAGAGACCAAAGAGCAGGCTGAGGAAGAGTGAGCTGCTCCAATAGTTTCCACAGGCCTGCCGCTGCCTTTCATGCTGCCACCGTCCAAGCATACCTGCCAGGTCTGGTCAGATCTTTTCTTCTTAAAGAGGCCCTTCTTGATGCAGATATGACACTTGCGTTGTCTATGTTCTCCGGAAAAAGAGGAGATCTGAAAGTCAGTGTGCTGTGTGAGGCTGGAAAGAATCGGCGATGGTTGATAGGATGACCTTAGGAATGCCAATTAAGCTCAGTGATGAGGAGCAGAGCCCTTGTGAATGCTCACACTCTCTTGCGCGCTCGCGCGCGCGCTCTCTCTCTCTCTCTCTTTCTCTCTCTCTCTCTCTCTCTCTCTCTCTCTCTCGGTATCCGGAATATACCCAGGAATTCCACTTCCAAATGCTTCCAGGTTGAAGTATACATATATCTATCTACATAGATAGATACATGATATACAATAATTTTACCATAAAAAGGGTTCTGCACACATTTTTTTAGTACTCATTTCTTTTTGGACAAAACATATTTGAAGAGCATTCGCATATTTGAGAAGCTTTTTAACGTTTTTCCTCCCCAACTCGCATCTAATACCTGTTTTGATTTCACTAAGACATAGAACAGAGAGGTAAAGGAGGCACTGCAAAAACAAATACTTCTAAGGAAATTTCAAAGACATTTAACATTTTTAATGTAAATTACATACTTTGTTTCTATAGAATGTATAAAGTTAAACATCCCAAACATGTGTCACCACTCATGCAAACCTGTTTCTTCGTAAAGAAATACCTATTAGGGGCGCCTGGGTGGCTCAGTGGGTTAAAGCCTCTGCCTTCGGCTCAGGTCATGATCTCAGGGTCCTGGGATCGAGCCCCACATTGGGCTCTCTGCTCGGCAGGGAGCCTGCTTCCTCCTCTCTCTCTGCCTGCCTCTCTGCCTACTTGTGGTCTCTGTCAAATAAATAAATAAAATCATAAAAAAAAGAAATACCTATTCACCAAAATAAATAAATAAATAAATTAAATTTTTTTAAAATGACTGCATGTTTGTAAATTGTTATTTTGCTGCTGTTTGGAGTAATAAAGGGAAAGAGAACAAACTGTTTATCAAGAACCTATTATATGCCACATGTTTTCCTTGCCACCTTAGAAGTGCTATGTTGGTTAATATTAACTATAATCCTATTATATTAAATCCAGAAATTGCCCCTAATTGAGAGTATGAAACATGTTCCTAGTTACAAAGTTAATAAGAAGCAAAGTCAAGGTTTAAACCCAGGCTGCTTTCTTCTTCTTCCTCTTCTCCTCCTCTTCCTCCTCCTCCTCCTCCTCCTTCTTCTTCTTCTTTATTCTTCTTCTTCTTCTTCTCCTTCTCCTTCTCCTTCTTCTTTTTTTTAATGATATGTTAGTCACCGTACATCATTAGTTTTTGAGGTATGTCCCAAGATTCATTGTTTGTATATAATACCCAGTGCTCCATGTAATACATGCCCTCCTAATACCCATCACTGGGCTCACCCATCCCCCCACCCCTTCCCCTCTAAAACCCTCATTTTGTTTCTCAGAGTCCACAGTCTCTCATGGTTCATCTCTCCCTTCGATTCCCTCCCTTCATTTTCCCCTTCCTTCTCCTAATGTCATCCACTGCTATTCCTTCTGACTCCCACATCCAAATACTTTTTATTTGTTAACTCTCCCTGTTTAAATTTCTAAGATATATTTCCCCAGCTTTCCTGCCTCCATTTTTTAATGCTACATTTATTGATTTCTTTTGCTGTCTGTCCCCTGAATGTGGATATATCTCAGCCCTTTGTCGTCCATTGTCTACTCCCCTTCTGTATCACTATTGTTCAAGCCAGGTCCCTAAATACAGAAAGCAGATAAAAATTCACTGTATCCTCCTGTGTTTTGGATCAGGAACTGCTTTCACCACCCACTTCCTCAGATTCCCATCTTTTCATCCTCTTTTGCTGTACATGATTTAACAACTTGAACCTAGCTTCACACCCTGACTCTGGGTTTTTAGTTTTTTCTTCTTTGCTCTCTTCTACCACTATAATTCCTATTAATCCTGGGGGACATAACCTGATTTTGAAAACATTCTCAAGCTCATTTCTTAGTATCATCAGGGGATATATCAAACCTTACTCCAAGGTGAAGATCTAGCACCTTAAACAGTGGTTCTCAAATTTTTTAGCAGGCATCAGAATCACCTGGAGAAATTGATAACGCACCGAATACTGGGCCCCACTCCTGGAATTTTTGATTCAAGAATTCTGGGATAGGACCTGAGTATGTAAATTTCTGAGAAGTTCATAGGAAATGCTGATGCTGCTAGTGTGGACCTTAAGAATGATTCTGATCTAGTCCATAGTCTGTTTGTTAGCTTTCAGATGGCAAACCCTTGTATTATGTATTCATCTTGATTGCGGGAGGAGCCTATAACATTTTTCTAACCAACAGAATATGGCAAAAGTGATGGGATATTACTCCAGTGACTATATTGTGATACAGAGGACTCTACTAGAGGAGACAGGAGACAGAGAAGTCCTCTTGCTGGTCTTGAAGAAACAAGAAGGCATGTTGTGATTGTGACACCTGGCAGAGATACAAGGTTGGCCTCTAAGACAGCCAGTAAGAAGCCAGCATCCTCAGTCACACAACCACAAGGAAACGAATTCTGTCAACAACCGAAATGAGCTTGAATGTGGAATTTTCCCCAGTTGAGTATCTTGATGAAAACACAGTCTAACTGGCACCTTCCTTGAAGTCTTGTGAGATCCTGAGCAAGGGACCTAAATAAGCCTTGTCTGGACTCCTGACCCATGGAAACTGAGATACTAAATGTGCATTATTTGAAGCTTCTAAGTTTGTGATAAGTTGTGCTGAATATGATATCTTCAAAAATATTATTCCCAGCAACAATCTCTGTAAAGCTTCCATTGCCTACAAGATAAAATTTACTCACCTTAGTAGGACATATAAGGCTTTTTACAAAAGGTGTCTTACCTCCCTCTTTAATTTCTATACTCAAATTGTTTTCTGTCCTGGTTAGTACCAAGTTATTTCAACTCCCTTCTTCAAACTTGGAACATGCTTTAATATACCTCAGAACCTCTGAACAGTTTCTGGCTGAGAATTCCTCATTTTGCACCCATTCCTATCCCTTTCAAAGGTCACTTTTTTGGGGGAAGGGGGTTAAAGGAATAGGGAGAGAGAGAATCTTACGCAGACTTCCCACACAGTGTGGAGCCTCGTGTGGGGTTTGATGTCATGACCTTGAGATCATGACCTGAGCCAAAAGAGTCGGACACTTAACCAATTGAGCCACACAGGTGCCCATCAAGATTCATTTCTGATTCTGTCATCTCCTGTGAACCTTCATGACACCACTCTTTAACCCAATTCCTGAGTCAATTCCTTAACCTATTTCTTTAACCCAATTGCTGAGTTTATAGTCTTTCCCTCTAAGCACCATGTGTTTACCTGTAATTTTGCGGTTATCATATTGTCTTGCCAAGTGAGTGTGCTTTTTTTTGTCTGCACAAGCAGATCTCAGCAACTTGAGAGCAAGAGTTTCCCTTTGGTTTGTCCATATCACTGCCTATCAGATGGTACCCATTCAGCGGTTTAATCAAGAACAATGTTTTGTAAGAGAATTACGTGTATTTTTAAAATTTTATTTATGAAGATATCATTCATGCCAAAAAAAAAAAAGAAATCACCTAGAATTCTTGGGAGAGAGGAAAATATAAGACAGACTAAATAATAGCTGAAATCATGATGTGGAAATCCCTTAATAAGGATGAGAAATAAAGAACAATAGGAGGTTTTTGATTAGTTATGACTGGTAGGTTAAACACTAAGTTATATTTATATTTTTTTCAGGTATTCCACGATGCTACTTTGCAATATGCTATTGAACACTAAAATAATGCCACAAATTTAAGTTTTATATAGTTCTACATGGATATACTCTTTAAATAAATCAACTATTGTCATTACTTTTGATGGAAGATATCTAATTCAATTACTACATAAATAGATAATCGTATAGTTTACAATAACCCAATTTTAAATGTATCTATTGTACTGGTCTATTACATTTTCTGTTTCATTAAAAAGAAATTTCATTCCTTTATAATTTTTCCTCACTTTTCTGGGAAATTAGTTTTAAAAGATTTTTTAAAAGATTTTATAAGCTCCAGATTTATATGTAGATTTATAAGCATGAGAAAAGTTTTTCATTTACGATTCAACTACTCTGCTCCCTCAGATGTATATTCTCCTTAAAAGTATCATTCAATGTAATAAGCACATTGAATTCTTTCTTCTTTCCCCTTCTCATATGCTAGACAAGAATAAAGTTTAATGTCATGTGACCATCTTACTAACTACAGTTTGTAATACATAAACATTTACACAGGAATTACAATAAATAAGTATAATTCCATAAAGTTAGGTAATATGAAAAAGAAGTATTATTTAAATGAGATTTATTATGCTTAGTAAGTCAAACCCGTGTGCCCTCAGGTTAAGAAAGACTGCAACAATTACTTCAATATAGATATTTATAGACCTCCCAAACCTTCTTTCTTATAAAAATTATTTAAGTTGCTAACATAAAAGGGAAAGAGATCTCATGACTTGTTCTAATCTACTAACACTACTTGCTGTGGACTGAAATGTGTCCACTCAAAATTCAGGTATTGAACCCCTAACACCCAGTACTTCAGAAAGGAGCTACATTTGGAGATTGGGCTTTGGTAGATGTAATTACATTAAAATGAGGTTGTTAGGATGGGACTTAACCTAATATGACTGGTGTCCTTAGAAGAGGAGATTAGGGCAGACAGACATATACAGGGATGCATATATACAGAGGATAGGCCATGTCAGGACTCGGAAAGAAAGGCCACAGTCCACAAACCACAGAGAAAGGCTTTAGAAGAGACCAAACCTGTCGACACCTTGATCTTGGACTTGCAACCTCCAAAACTATGAAAAAAATAAAAATCTGTTGTTTAAGTCACTCAGTCTGTGGTACTTCATTATGGCAGCCCTGGAGCCCTGACACAGGGCCCAGTGATCCCTCAGGACTGCCAAGGGCATGATGACAACAGTGCCCTCTTTTTAATTTTTTTTTTTAAGTGCACCCTACACCCAACATGGGTCTTGAACTCAAAACGCTGAGATCAAGAGTCACACATTCTACTGACTGAGCCAGCCAGGCACCCCCCCCCAACAGTGTTAAAATAGAAAAGAACTTAACACATGTATCACCTTTTGAAAAATGAAAGATGAAAATAACTGCTGATGCTATAAATATTTCTCAGTAGCAGTTTTCTAAAAGCTGCATGAACTTAGATGTATCCTTGTTAGTATTGATGCTGTTTCCCTCCTCTCTCTGGCCCCCTCTCTTTTTTGTACCTTGACACAAACATGTTCTGTCTTGTGTCTCACAGAAACACTAATCTGAGTGTACAACACTAAAACTGGGGGGAGGAAATAGTAGCTGGATTATATATATCCCTAAAGTGTTTAAATAACTTTAGCAATAAAACATAATGAGAGGAGAGACTTTCATCTTGAAACCTATGCCAGAATATTGAAACACAAATAAACTATGTAAGATGCAATAATTTAAAAAATTGCTTTGTTATACATCATTGCAAAGACAACTTGACATTTGGTCTTTACAATTAAAATGATAAGTGCTGGGTTAAGAAACTTTGAAGTACCTTCTGCTTTATAAACAACTGTGAAATTTAACAGATGAAAAATTTCTTTATCTTGGCAACTTGTATTATGGCTGGCATTATTTAATTAATGCAAAATGAAAAATACACGATCCCAGGTATTGCTACTGCGTGAGTTTTCCTAGGTTGGTGATTACACGCATAAAATATGTAATTATTATTCAGATAAACAAAATGAACATATTGTTATCTGTTAATATACCACAAACCAAAGACTTTTGTCAAATTCTTTATTGCTTTATGAATGAAAAATGTGATTTTTTTCTTGTCATATTCTCAATATAAAGGAACAGTATTTTACAACCATTATTATATAAGAAGACACTTATCCTATACAAAATTTGATTCCATTAGTCACAGATCATTTTTAAGGTACTTAGGCTACTATGGTAGCAAATATTATATCTTGGAGTCATTGAACAATACACCAGCTGACAAGCTAACAGAAAATTGAAAGACAATTTTCAATACTATGCTCCAACTAAATGCTAATTTAGAAACTAAATATAACTCCTGGATTTTGTTTGCACTTTAAAAATTACATTCCAAAGTTTAATAGGAGAATGAAATTTTCTGTAAGTTCTACATTCTCGAGTCTTGAGGCTTAGGTAAATTTTGTTCCAAAAGAATGGGTACTATCACTTAAAATGAAAAAACAAATCCCAAATTTATACACAAAATTACACCTTTTAAGTAAGAAAAAATGCTGGAACTCTGAACTTTCCAGTCACCAGGGTAACAAGGAACATATTGGATGACAAAACTATAATTCAAGGGCCAGGGAGAAGTAGGCCACACTTATACATACAACCTTAGGTGATTCATTCAACAAACATTTATTGAAATTTAACTGTCAGGTACCGAGCTGTGTGTTAGAGTAATGCCAAGATCCAGTCACTGAACCTGAACAGTTCTTAAACACCTGGGAAGCAGAGAGAAAACAATGACAATGCAGGGTGGTGAGAGACAGGACAGGGGTGCTATATGGAAGGTCTATGAAAAGAATTTTCTATGGGAGGTCTATGAAAAGAACCCCCTCCCACCCACCGCCCCTCCCATGGCACTCCTGGGTGGCTCAGTTGGTTAAGCATCTGCACTGGCTCAGATCATGATCCCAGGGTCCTAGGATCGAGATCTGCATCGGGATCCCTCCTCAACAGGGAGCCTGCTTCTCTCTATTTCTCTGCCACTCCCCCTTCTTGTGTTCTCTCTTCTCTCACACACACTCTCTCTCTCTCAAATAAATAAATAAAATTAAAAAAAAAAAGAAGAAGAAGAAGAAGAATTACCCCAAATGGCATACACAGATAAGAGAAAGCAAGTGTTGGTTACTTTCAGGAGATGACATATATAAGCTTTAGGAAATGAGTAGAAAGTTGGCTAGGCAGAGAATCATGTACAAAGACACAGAGGCTTACATATTTATGGTCTATAAGCTGGTGATTAGAATGGCAAAAGGGAAAAGGCAAGAGTCAATGGAAGAAATTATAAAGGAACTTATTTGTAAATCTTTAGATACCCAGCAAAAGTTAGTGGGCTTAATGGTTGGTTATTATTACTGTTTGCCATCATGAACCCTATAATCAGGGAATTCCTCATTCTAATGCTAATTGAGAAAGTTAATTCTTTTTGTCTTAGTATGCTTTTCTATAAAGTGGTAAGAGTAACATCTACCTCATAGCTTTAGCTGAGATGAAAAACTGAATTAATGAAAATAGATGTGATAAATGGAATGTTTGTATTTCCACAAAATCCATATTTTGCAGCCCTAACCCCAAGGGTGAATGAGTTTGGAGATGGGGCTTTTAAGGAACTAATTAAAGTTAAATGCGGTCATAAGAGTGGGGCTCTCATCTGATAGGATTAGTGTCCTTATAAGAAGAGACCCCAAAGAGCTCTCTCTTCCTCTCTTTCTCCACACACATGAACCAAAGAAAGGCTCTGTGAGGACACAGAGAGAAAGTAGCTGTCTGTGAGCCCCAAAGAAAGCCCTCACCAGAAACTGAGTTGGTTGAAACCTTGGCATTGGACTTCAAGACCTGAGAAAGGTGAGAAAATTCATTTTTGTGTTTAAGCCCTTCAACCTATGGTATTTTGTAAATGCAGTCTAATCAGACTAACACAAAGGCAAAAGACAAATCACTGGGGCTGGCACATAGCAAGAACTCAGCAAATTGAATGAAAACCTAAGAGCATGGTTCAGATTGCTCTATAGAAAAATAACCCTAAAAGGAGGATGGAGAATGATTCAGAAAGGAACAAAACAAGAGGTGGCGGGGGCCCCTGGGTGACTCAGTCGGTTAAGCATCTACCTTTGGCTCAGGTCATGATTCCAGGGTCCTGGGATCAAGCTCTGACTCTCCCTCTGCCCCTTCTCTTGCGTGTGCTCTCTCTCTGTCTCAAATGAATAAATAAAAACTTAAAAAAAAAACAAAAACCTGAAAGGTGGCAACAACTCCTAAGTGGTACATGTAACCCAGGTGAAAATTAAAGCTATGGACAGAAGGGTGGGGATAGGTGATAAGTTGGAGAGAGATATACAAGCTATTAACAAGTAGATCTTTTAAAATCTAATGGCCAGTAGAAAACCAGAAGGTAAGGTGAGAGATGACTTCCAGATGTATACAGGTGTTAATACAGGGAACATTGGAGGAAGTGAGTCAAACTCCGTTTTGAACTTAATTGTTTTAAGTGACTATTTAAGCTTCCGAGCAACATCTAGACTAGAATACAAATTTGAACTAGCAACCAAATTCTTCCAGACTTCTTAAGGCAACATTTCCTTTCCAGTAAAAATGGCTAGAGGCTCCATCTCATGTAATTACAGAAGTCAAGACCCTTCCCAGCATTTGCTGAGGCTTCCATAGGGGTTAACTTTCATATTTGTTCTCATCCAAATTTTAGCTCCAAAAGTATTCTGTGTGTGTATGCCTACATGCACATTAGGAAGATTTAACATAAAATCTACCTTCTGAACAAATTTTAAGTGCACAGTACAATATTGTGAACTATACACACAATGTGTAAATCAGATCTCTAGAACTTACACACCTTGCAAAATACCAGGTCATCTCTCTAACAGCAACTTCAATGTAACCAGACCTTTTATCTTTGTATTTTTATATTAAAAAAACGGCTTAGGGTCCCAAAACATATATCCCAAGGAAGATGAAAGAGAGAAAGCCAGCTAGAAGCTCTAAAGCTGTATTGACTCATAGGACCTATCCTGGAAAAGTATGCACTGTTGATTTCCATGGCATTCTATTCTAAAAACAAGTTACCAACACCAGGGAAGTCCATATTAGACTCATCCTCTCAAGGATTGTAGTAGGCCAAATATTGCCCATCACAAAAATGTCCATTTCCTAATCCCGGAAGCCTGTATATTTGTTACCTTACATGATAAAGGGAACTTTGTGGATGTGTTTCAGTTCGGCATTCTAAGGGAAGATTATCCTGTATCATCCAGGAAGGTCCAATGTAATCACAATTTTTTTTCTAAGAGGGAACAAGACAATCAGAATCACAGAAGGAGATGTGATGGCACCAGCAGAGGTCAGAGCGAGGCAGGGCCACAAGCCAACACAGGGCAGCCTCTAGAAAAGAGAAAAGGCAAGGAAAGAGATTCTTACCTAGAACTTTCAGAGAACTGGAGCCCTGTGTTAATGTTGGACCCATTTTGGATTCCCAGTGTCCAGAACTACAACATAATAGATTTGTGTTGTTTTAGACCATTAACTTTGTGATAAAATTGTTATATAGCAACAATAGGAAACTAACACAAGATGTGTCAAATAATTCGTGCACATGTTTTAAAATTGCCACCTTTATCATCTTCTTTGACTTGTTGAGAGACTCAAATGAGTTCATTAAAAGCTCTGTATTATGTAGCTTCCATGTGCTAGCATTGGGTTAGATGCTAAGGATATAAAGATGAATTAAACATGATTCTTTTCCCCAATATGCTCACAGATCGCATTCATGGAAGGACTTTGTAGAACTCTAAAGGGCAATATAAATGTAATATATTGTGAATCACTTGTGAAGCTTAATATGCAAACCAACCATTCCTTAATTTACTAAATCATAAATCAGAATCAATATTTCAACAGATGGGAACTATGCATAGTTCCTGAGTAAATTACAAACAAATACAGAAGATAATTTTAAAATTAAATGTCAATAGGATCTGGTATAGACATTTAGCATGTATAGACATTTATCAAGTATGAAAACCTGTTAGTACAAGTATACTATGGTCAAGCTCAGTGCCAAAGCTCTGTTAATGAGCTTCCAATATGCTAAGGGATGTCCCCTAGGGATGAAAGGCTAGATTGTTTCATTCTCTCACCAAACTTTTAACTGAGGCAGCTAACAAGATAGCCAACTGTGATTTAGACACATATCCAGTAGAAAGTAGGTAGAGATTACTAATTTAGTTTGCACAGGTCACTGAACTGATTGCATTAGGTGACAACTTGTGGTCACTACATATAGGATCATGACTACAAACCTGAGGCCAAAAAAAAAAAAAAATACTTTTTGAACTTATCTCACTTGCTAACAAAAGCAACAAGAAAAAAGAGTCACTGAAATATCAACTCTGTTGTGATATTTAGGTCTTGAAACACCTTTTGTACACTTGAAAATCACAAACAAAAATCTAAAGTAGGACTAGAATCTATAAATGAGCCCATGAAAATAAAGTTGAGGTGAATTAAACATCTCTTTAGAGAACTGCAGTGCCTTCAGGTCTTGAAGAAAATTAACTGTTCAAAGGATAACTAGCTTAATGATTAGGTGTTAAAAAACACAAGTTCTCAAGAAAGCTTAAAGGAATGATATACAGCAGTCTGCCCCGAGTATCTGGGGGAGCCCTCTTTCCACAGGCACAGATGCTGGCAGCTGGCCAGCATCTCAGGCAGGCAGCTGGCCGGGGAGGAGTGGGCTCTGCCAGCTGGCGCTAAAAAATTAAAATTAAAATTAAGGGAAAAAAATAAAACAACGGGTGGTGCACATGCATAACAATCAAGCCTTGATTCCTGGTGTTCTTCCTTCTTCTTCAGTCCTGAGGGAAGCCCCATGGTGAGGCAGCTCCACCCTCCCCATGCCACTGTCCCCGTGCTGCACCTCTCTGGTTTTGGTCTCCCTTTGGGCAGGTTTGCTGTGCTCACTCCTCCAAGCACAGTGTGTGCCAAGGAATGTGCTAAGGGCTGAGGATGAAGATATAAATATTAATTACATTCCCGACTTCTAGAAATATGCAAATTCAAAAGCATTGTGGGCTGTTTTTTAAAATGCCTAGACATCATAAATCATTGTAGAAAATGGGGTGACTGCAGTGCTTAAGGCAAATAGGGGATGGACAAGAAGAAGTAACCTCTTCAGGAGGTAAGGACATGAGGAAAGAAATAAAGATATAAAGTAGAAGTTGAATTTTAAAATTTTAATATACTATTAAGGTATAGTCTGAGCTGTTACAACAAAGAGACCAAAAACTATAGAAGCTTTAAACTACCATCTCTCTCTCTCTCTCTTACAGTATGTTTCAGAAGGATACAGCTAGTGAGGCAGCACAGCCATCGTCAACCCGCAGCTGCTAACTTCGAGATCTGAGGAAGCTGTTCCAGCCCTTGATATTGTGTCTATTTCTCAGGGAGAGGGAAGAAAGGGCAGAATCCCCTTTAAAGAGACAACACAGAAGTGGTTCACATCACCTCTGCTCACAGCGAGCTTCAAATGAGGCTGGGAAATGTAATTTGCTGGGTAGCCTTGTGCCTACCTAAAACTGAGGAGTTCTATTAAAAATAGAAAGCAGGATTCGACATCAGGAGAAAACAAGTCCCAGTCAGGAATAAAAAATAAATCTATAGAAGCATAGTTCTAATTGTTGGTGCATAATTAGCTTTGTGACTTTGTCTTTAAATTACTTCATCTGAGACTTACATTCTCTGGGCTTGACTAGAACTAAAATATGGATTATTTAATGAACAAAAATATATTAGAGGTAAGTCAGGATCAAGACATCGTAGCAAGCATCATTGTGATAAAATATGCTTAGGTGCCCTGTAATAAAGGAACTTTAAATGACAAAATATTATCATGAGAAATGGAAAGAAATGAACACACAGTATTAGGGCCAACAATGGAATAGTTTGGTCATCAGCCTTCTTGATGAATGCATGATACTCACGATAATATAGCCCCAATAGTCATAAAACCTTTATTCTGTCAACTGTCAACTGAAAATGTTTGCTCAACCTGCATTTCATCCTATCTCTCAATCTAGCCATCAGATTTTGATCTATGTGAGCCTCAAGGTAATACATTATTGCTCCTGGAGTCCTAGTATATTCCACAAAGTCACATTTCATGCATAATGAAGATGGCAGTGAACTACAAAGGTTTTTATCAACTCAAACAGGAATACAAATGCTGTCTAAGGGCAATTTATGGTATGTATTTTAAAAAGAGTAAGAAAAGGAAAAGTTTATAGGTCAATTCATATGTCCTTAGGGAAAATTATGTCACTTAAAGACATTTTGAAAAGAGAAAATTTTCATTTTTATAGTTTTTAAGATTCTTCCTTATTTGAGATAAATAAATATATATGTATATATATATATGTGTGTATATATATGTGTATATTTATATATATATATATAAAGAGAGGGATGTATATATAAAGTGAGAGTATTGACAATTCAAACAAAAACTCATAGAAGTTTTTTTAGGTATTTTGATTTTTAGATATTTATTGATTGCCTATTGTGGGCAAGGCACTTTGCTGGACACTGGGATATAAAATCTGTCACTTTAATTAGGATAAATTTGCTATAATGATAAAAGAGTCATCAAAATAGATCAAATTAAGAAAGTCTGTTGTGAGAGGTAGTAAGGAGCAGTGAACACAATGTAATGACTAAATGTTGAAAAGGCTGGGGTTTACTCAAGACCAAGTTGAGGAAGTTTTCTAGACTCGAGGAAGCCCTGGGGACCTTAGTAATATATGTGGACTTTCACGCTAGTGAAATCTGGGTTGATTTTTGTTTGTTTTCCTCCTTATTTTCTCTACCAGTTGTCAAATTACTTCTTATATTCCTAGTTCAAATTGCCAAGAACAGGAATCTGATTTACATAAATCATTTCCCAGGGCATGCTACAAATCTCTGCCCCTCCCTTGTTTATATAACCACATATTCTGTAATCAACTAGCATCTAGGTAGATGGGGTCAAAAAATATAGAATATCTCCATTTAGGGCAGATGGACATTGGGGAATCAAGGATGAGTAAGACAGGGTTTTCAGTGTCATGAAATATACTTTTGAACTGTTTTAAATTGTAAATTGACAAAATATTTCCTGAGCAAAGATACCTATTATTATTGATAAAATATTTTATAAAATACTGTAACATAAACCAGTTGTACGTTCACAAAACTCCTATGGTGTAAGCAGAGGTGATATTCAGAATAGTTAACAATCAGTACAGTGTGGGCCCTGACCAATCAGAAAGAATGTCCAAATATCAGCATAAATGCTGTCACAGGGAACCAGGGTAATGAACCAGCATGTGCTGGCTGAAAGCAGCACTGGGTCCAAATCCAGTCTTTATTTTATACCCATTTACAGATTTAAAAAAAAGTTCAAGTTAAGTGATTTCTTTCTTTGTACCGGAAGGTGGGTCTTCAGATTCCAAAACTAGGGCAGTTGACCAACTTTGTTCCATCAGAAAGTACCTTGTCATGCAATGTAATGCTTGGCATGCTCGAAGGCCACATCTATGACCTCCTGAACTAGCAGCCAGTTTTCTCTCCTAAGGTTTCTAAAGTACCATATAAGAGGAGGGCACGTATTGCATGGAGCACTGGGTATGGTGCATAAACAATAAATTCTGTTACGCTGAAAATTATCCAGTGTATGTAAACTAGTACTTAGATCAAAGAGTGGTGGAATTTAAATGAATCCCTGATGGAAGGGCTGAGCACAGTGGGGAGCACAAAGTAAGAGTTCAATAGCCCTCAGCGGATAAACACTCTGTGATGCAGACTCTCTCTGTCTTTTAAATGGAGGAGTCATGTATTACCTTGAGGGGTTAGAGCCTAAAGTCAGAGCAAGGAGCAAAACTCGCAAAATTTTCATGAGCAGTTTTAAAAATTACTCATGAAAATCTCTTAACAGATCCATAAAGTATATTAAACTGGGTTTTGTCCATACAATTCTAAATGGATTTATGTTCAGATGCATGATGTATTTACTAATATATTTTATGCAAAATTCTCTGGAAGTGGCATATTAAGAAATTAATTTATTCAAGTCTTTCGGTCCTTAGAATTCTTCAGCGGAAATTACTAAGCTTCCACCTTTCTCCTGTTTGTTGTTTTGCCTTTGTCTCCCAGCTACATCTAACTTTTGTTTAGGCAATGTTTTCTTTGGCCCTTAATTAGTTCTTCAATAGCTTTCTACAGGAGGTCTGGGAAGCCTATAACCACCTGCTTCCACCAGTCATTCGAGTGTTCTCAGCCTCTTTCTCTCTCTCAAATGCTTTTGAATTGAGATAACTTAAAAACAAGTGTGCTGTGATAATTCCCTGTAATTTGCGTATAAAGCGGTGCTAGTTTAGGTTTAGGTTTGGGTTAGTCATATATAAGGTGGGCATCATTACTATGTATTTACAAAGAGCAGAAAAGTAAGTTTTAGAGAATTTAAGTAACTTTCTCCAGGTTATAATCAAGTAGTAGTATGGAAGCAGGTTATAAACTCTGGTGCTCAGGTGTCAGATCCTTTAAATCAATGGATCTCCTGAAAGTCATACCATGTGCAGAAGGAATTTTGAAAACTGGCATGGGAGTTTTCATTTACACTACAACTGGGAGAAGTTGCTGACATTTAGTGGGGGGGGTGTGGGTCGATTGCAGCTTCAGTAGATTCCAAATGCACCAGATCAGTTGGACATGCAAGGAAGACTTTACCCCAAATTTTTGCAACGGGGTAGAGAGATTGAGCTGAACGCCTCTGAAACAAAAGGTCGGAGTGTTTTTTTCAGCATTGGGATGAACTAATGGAAAAATACTAGAGGACTATGGGCCGTCTGCTCAATATGATTAGGCCTTCTGTGTTCCCTAATTGTTGCTTATCCATGTTCCTCCGTTCCCGCCCTCCTACCGAGAATGAAAGGTGGTGGCCCTATCTTCCCTGATGATTACATTCCAGAGACAGCTCCCAGGTCTTTAAGAAACTGGATTTTAGAACTGATTTTAAAAACTGGAGAGGTGTTGGAAGAAGATCTGCCTCTTTAACAGGCAGAGGAATAATTTACAATTGCCTGTTTGCTAAAGTAAATGCTCTCGGGAAAAGCAGGTTAGGGGCCTAGAGTCAGGAAGAAGCTTGTTTGAAGTTGACTCAAGCTGAGGGAAAAATTAAGGCCATCTTGTTCAGGTCCCACATGAGAAAAAAATTGTCCCCATCTCATGCTTGTATATAAGTGAGACAATAGCTTATAATTACATGAGCCTGGTGACCTATTCCATTATATATATGGACACAAATATTTTCACACGGTTTTAATAGAAATGCATCATCCAGGAATGCAGCCAACTTTTAAATTCAGGGAAGACTGTTATATGTTTGTTTTGAAATATTACCAATATTTGATCATCATTACAGAAAATCATGTCTCTAGTGGCCATGCTGATTATAGATTTTTAAATCACCAAAGAAACACCTGGTTAAATCTGGTTTTCTTTTCTTTTCTTTTTTCTTTCCTTTTTCTTTCCTTTCCTTTCTTTTCTTTTCTTTTCCCCTTTCTTCCTTTCTTTCTTTCTTGTAGCTTTTCCTACTCCGGGTGACTCTGTGTACAGACACAATAATTTCATGTACAGGGGCACCTGGGTGGCTCAGTGGGTTAAAGCCTCTGCCTTTGGCTCAGGTCATGATTCCAGGGTCCTGGGATCCACTGGCATCCAGCTCTCTGCTCAGAGGGGAGCCTGCTTCCTCCTCTCTCTTTGCCTGCCTCTCTGCCTACTTGTGATCTCTGTCAAGTAAATAAATAAAATCCTTAAAAAAAATTGTTAAATAATTTCATGTACTTCGTTCTGACTTCTGGTAAATTCATATCTGAGTACTTACATTTTTTAAATACATATAACCTTATTATAAATTATATTCCTTCTATTTCTCCTTTATGTAAAAGTTATATCATCTTTTTAAAGTTGTTGGGGGTACTTGAAACCTTTTAACACATGGATATTCCCCCTTGTTTACCCAGGACAAGGCCAGGCATAGACCTTGTGTTCAAATTTCCATTCTCTGCAACATGATTTTATTAGCTGGTCTACTGTCCCCACTAATCAATCAGAACAAAATGCGTGTTACACAAAATTCTATTAAGTCTCTCTCCTTTCCCAGGAGGACCTTTGACTCACCCTCAGAGCCAGTGTACAGTCCCTCCTGAGAATATGCTGGCTATATTGTTAAATATTTTCTGACCTACTATCCTATAAGGCCACGCATCCTACTTTCCTAAACCCAGTCCTTTGTAGCCCTGTTAATTCCTCACTAAAAAAGAAAAACCCTTTCCTGCCTAACCCTCAGAGTCTTGCAGATTTATGGCTGAGATGCCCCACAATGCTGTCCCTCTGCTTACAAACTCCTGTCTAATAAAGCCTCTCCTTACTAAGCCCACATTTGTTTTTTTCACTTGAAATACTATTATATTGGTAAAATAAGTAAGCAAACTAAAATTCATTCAAGATCAGAAATGCCAGGGAGGGGCGCCTGGGTGGCTCAGTGGGTTAAAGCCTCTGCCTTCGGCTCAGGTCGTGATCCCGGGGTCCTGGGATGGAGCCCCCCATCAGGCTCTCTGTTCTGCAGGGAGCCTGCTTCCCTTCCTCTCTCTCTGCCTGCCTCTCTGCCTACTTGTGATCTCTCTCTGTCAAATAAATAAATAAAATCTTTAAAAAAAAAAAAAGGAAAAAAAGAAAAGAAATGTCAGGGAATCCAAAGTCAGAGTTTCTAGAATAATTTCTAGATTTCTAGAATAGATTCAAAAATTTGCTGGAATCCTCTTCGGAAACTCATTATAGTAAATTCTTTAGCATTCTTAGACTGCTGTGTCAACTAATTTCATTGTTCCTTTCTTTCCCTTCTTTTTCTTAAACTAATCACTCTTCAGTGTGTGGTGATGTTGGTTAATCCCTAAACAGACAAGAGCTCTCCCCAGCTGCACCTCAAAACAGGCCTCCTCTGCTTTGGTAAGGTCAGACCAAATCCTAGCAGAGGTGGGGGAAAGGATGAATGTCAATGGTAGTGACTGTTAAACAGACTGTGGAAAATGGGGAAAAGATTAAGCCAACTTTAGATGACCTTCGTGTGCATTTAAGTCATAATGGCCCTTGACTGCTCATCGCCACGTTCTTCTTCACAGAGCGCTTAGCCAGGCAGCAATTTAACAGCACAGCTGAGTTTCCGTTCTGTGGAAGGCATTGGGTTAGGGCTGGATATGGCAAATGGATAAACAGTCAAGAGTTACAATCTATACATTTTTTAATTGGCTTGAGAACTTACTGTGTCTACTGGACAACAAAAGAGAAAAGCAAAAAACTAACCCCTGTGAATTGGTAGTGGAAGTTTTGTTTTTTTAATAAAACCAAATCTGATGATTTGCTCTAATAACTAAAAGAAAATATAGTCCTCACTGTGATAAATCAACTTCACGTCTAAACCATTTGTCTGTCAAGATTCAGAATTGACACCACTTTGCATCAGTTGGTTTCCTTCTTTAAATAGGTGAGCCGTGGGTGTTGTCCACCAACTGCAGGGACGCCTGCTGTGGGATGGTGGCTGTTGTGCCGGGAGGCACAGAGAGTTTCACACAGCCCTGCTGTGGTAGCTGGTAGAGGTCAACAACCATGATCTCAGTCCAGACAGAAAAATACAGGAAAGACAAACTTCATTTTTTAATTAATGAAATGTCAATGCATTTGAAGGTAGAAGATGACGTGTTCTGAATTTAATTTTCAAAAATGAACATTAATGTTTTATGTTAGCATAATCATTAATTGAATCTTCTGCCCTTAATGTGAGAAATACATGCGTTGTCATGATAGCAAAACCACACATACTAAAAATTGATTCTTATTCACCTTAAATACATTGATGATGTCCTTGGTTATAACTATGAAGTGTTCATTCCAGAAAACACAATAAAATTGCCTAACTTGTAAGTGATCTAATCATAAAATTATTATTTAAGTTATGGTTTAAAAATAAAGACAAATTCTAGTGAGATACTTCGAATATAATCTGATTCCTTATGTAAAAACTGTTTCACTTAAATATTACATATATGCCTTATCCCAGTTTTGCAAAATAATAAAAAAGATATAAAAGACATACAATTTTTTAATATTTTCTAATGTGCATATTTTATCATTCAAGCACACTTCTCATATTAGCATCTTTTTTCCATGTATCTCCTTTTTATCAAGTCATAAGAATGCTCCCCTAACTATGTAATCAATATTCTGTTTCCTTTTTCAACCTATAACAGGAAAGGAACTACTTTTATATAAATTTCTTTGTTTCTGAATGAGAAAAAGAGAAAAGAGAAATAAAAGAGAAAGAGAGAAAGACAATGAACTATGTGCGTGTTCTCTTTGAATGGTTTAAAACTAGATTATGGAGGGAACAGATTCCCCCCACCTTCCCCGCCCCCTCTCTTTGTCCTCTGAATGTGGGTCTCTCACTCAGTGAGGGCTTAAAGCACGTGGAAAAAATAACCATAATGATTTTGATTTTCTCCTGATATAGAAGGTGGATAAGGTTGGGGACACAGGCCTGTGTCAGGCAAGCGTGTCATTAGCCAATGTGCAATGGGGATTTGAGTGTGTTTATAGTATCTTTGCCCCAGGTAATTCCAGAGAGATGAAATAACATGCCTTTTAAAACACAGTAACATCAAGCTTCTCATTAGTAGCAGAGGCCAGTGTATTCCTTGGAGATGTCACTCATCTCAGAGACTGTCTGAGAAATACATTTTAAGACAACTTAGTGGATAATCATCTTACTTTTTTGTTTTTAAAATTTCCTCCATTATGAACATGACTATAGCTTCCCAATCTTCAACTGTCACTTATTCAATTTGTTTGAGACTACCAAAAATATCAGCTATTCCATTACCCCTATGATTCGTATCTCATTTCACACTTTTCTCTCTTCCATTTTTCCAATGGCGTGTATGTGTTTTTACTTACCGGTGCTATTAGCACTCAGTGATACATGGCCCCTGATCTCTCAGTGTGTCATCCCCAATCTCAGAGCTATGCTAATGTAAGAGCATGAATGTCCCAGGACATCACTACTATATGAAATGTCACTTTAAAAATTTGGTTCAAATCCTCCACTCACCAATATTGGCATGAGGTTCAAGATGAATCATTTTTCATGGTTCTTTCTCCTTCCCTTGAGTTTTACCAAAAAGCTGTAACTGCCATAGTCCAGGAAAAATATAATAAAAAACTTTTTTTTCTTCTAAATTTCTCCACAATCTTTCCAAAATACCCCATTCGTCCTTTTTACCCCTTCCAGCCAAGTGGACTTGTCCATGTCCTTAAAAACAAATGTTGTATATGGTATATGACAACATAGGATCCTGAATGTGGAGCCAACGTGAAACTCCCACCCTGGACTGTCGCATGAGAAAAAACACAGAACAAAACACCGACAAACTTTTTTGCTTTCTAAACCACTGAATTTTAGGGAACAATTTAGCCTTCCATCACTGAAGTACTGACATATCTGCATACTTCAAAGTTAGCTGGTGGCCATGTTATGATTCACAGAGGTCAAAATTCATAGTACCTGAGTGATTTTGATAAGGATCTACAAGTATTTTAAAACAGATATTATATTTAAAGTCTCTACCAAAAAGAAAATAGTCCCCTATAGCCAGCATTTAACAGCCTAAACATATAAAAACGGAATTCCAGACAGAAGATAAAATATATGGTAAATTAATTTTTATTTTAATTTTATTTCAATCCATTACAAAGTCCTTAATCTCAAATGACAGTGAGAATGTTAATATGTGAAATTAGTTGCTTTCATGGATTAAGAAGAAATTCACAACAAATTGTAAAGGAAATTTAGAGGACAATGAGGTCATATAGAAAAGCAAAATCATCCTTTTTCCAATAATTCACATTTCACTATTGTGGCATTTGACCAGTATTCATAAAATCCACCCCAGGACTAAAATTATTAGGGAATGGCTGGAAACTGAAGTGAGCAGGCATTTAGCAATTGTTCAGTGGTCTGTAAAATGAATTTCTGATCTCGGTCCAGTCATAAAACCTTTCAATTGATGCAAGTCAATGCCTTTTCTATCAGTCTCATCAGGGAAGCCTGGGACTGCCTGAACAGAGACACAGAAATGTCTCCTACAGAGCCAAAATCTGTAAGTCAAAATTAAGGATCACTGGTAAGGGAGTTACTGTCTCTGCTTGAATCATTCTGCAGCTAAGTGCAAGGCTTTAAACGATGATTCTAGTTCCTTTAGGAAGATTTACATTCTCTCTAAAGATAGAGTGGAATAGGTACCATGAAAATCCTGCATCCAGTGAGAAGAAATTGAAGATAAGAAACTGCTTCATTCCAAAGGGAGGAAGGTAGCAGATTACCTACAGTCGTAGTCAATACAACAGACATGCTGACTTAGAAGAGGAGTGAGGTTCAAAGAGTATCCTTTATGTCCGAATGGATCATTGGAATTCAAAGTGCTTCAGAGGGGTCAGAATCCCACATATATCTACGTTAAATGTCCTTATGCTTGTCTGAAACGACTTGACCATATTTTCTTTGCAAAATACCAGGTATCCCCTAGGTCTTTTTCAAAGGACTTAAAGTAACTTTCATTTATTAGTCAGTGCCATGTTATTTTTAATATTATTTTAATTTTAATTTTTATACTTCTTTTAGCCTCTATAATAAAGTTATACTTTTTTTTAAAGTTTGGCTTCATCAAGGATCTGAGGGACCAATCAAAATGATTTAAAATGAGCTCTACTATATACACAGTGGCAAATTCCACACAAGACAGAACTGGCACTTACTCCCCTTCTCCTCGATTCCCTGAGAAATTTGTGGTCCTCCTACATCTTTAATGCTTATACTAATATGTATAATACTTACATTATACTTACACTATACTATACTATACATATGCTAATATGTATAACATACACATTATATATATGATCTATACATATTATGTAAATATCTATTATATAGATATAATCTTCTTAATGTTCTGACCCTAAATCATCAGAAGATAATATTTTGGAATCAAGATTAATTTGTCTAATTTTCCAGTCTAGAACCAAATGCTATATGTAGCACAATCCCAAGAACTTAAAATGAGAACAAATAGTAGATTATGCTAAGTGTAGACACCACCAAGTTAAAGGTTAAGTTCTCAAGTTTGAAACATTTTACCCTCTTTTTTCATAAAACCCCTCTGAATAAATAGACTACAGTCTTAAGGCAAGGAGAATGCTAATATGGGGAAGTTTTATAGCTCTTAAGAAGGTATTATCTACACAAACATTAATGATGATTTATGCCTTTGGTAGAATATACTGATTGTTCACAATGCCAAAGATATCATAAACATGTAAATGTGTCCTTTAGCTGTAACATGTAGATTTGACTGTTCTCTTCCTCTAATTTTTATTTGTGACAATCCGTATAGAATGGGGGTGGGGAAAAGCCGCCAAAGTATTAACTGTTTCAGTCAGAAAATTACTGGTTATTTTCGACCTCCCAAAACTGTATATGGCACATGGTCATGGGTTGGGAAATGTTAACTGGGCTGAGTCTGGAAATTTTTTCCAAGAATTCTATACCCTATAAAATTCTAAATTGCCAGAATGGGGGGAAAAATAGAGAGAGAAAGAAAAGAAACTTTGAGAGATTTTGGAGGTAAAAAGGAGACAAATCAATCTCTCAGAAGGTCGTTATAATCAGACATCATGACAGACCAACAGAGAGCTGTGAGAGAGTCCCATTTGGTCCTTACTCTTTTCGGTGTCTCTTCTTAAGTGCTGGTCCCATTGATCAAAGTAGCCCCAATTTTACAACCAGAAGCTTGGCTGTGGACCCACTTGGGAGCAGCTTCCAAAGGAAACAGCTTTTCTAGAGCCTATATAACTCCCATAGATTTTTTTTAGGAATGCTCCCTCCATGGTCTAACTTCAGTTGTCAGATAGATATGTTTGGTTTTTCAGAGTCCCTTGCAAGTACCCCTCATCCACGCACATCAGATTGTACTGATTCATACTTGCATTACTATTTCTGTCTCTTGGGCATGTATCGCCAAAAAAGGGGAAAAACAAGTAAATAGGAAAGGAAAGTTAGTCTCTTAATTGCTAAATTCGTTCTACAGAAAATATTCTGTTAACTAGTTTTAATATTCCATAACTAGTTTTACTAGTTAGATGCAAGTAATTTTCATGTAAGCCCTGAGTGAGGCCTGGACATATCCTCCAGTTCAGGCCATCACTATCAGAGTAGAGTTTATTTTTCAAGGTTAGAGAAACAAAAACATTCAGCAAGTAGGGAAGGGACAGAGGAACAAATTGTGTTTATTATATTGTTTCAGCATATATTAAACCTAGTATGAGAAATGTTATGCTCCCAAACCAACCTCCTAAGAGAAGTCCCTAATTATGAGGGTTTCTTTTGGCTCTGTCAGCACCTTCATTTAATGCCCGTTGGGCTTCCTACCTGCTCTCATTTCAGGAGACTCTTAATTGGACCGAAGCATGTACAAACATTGAGAATCTGACATTCCAGGGCAAACTTTTTTTTCTCTCTCTGATGTGTAGAAGATTCAATTACTCACTTTGTTTATACTTGTTGTTTTATTCTTTCTGCAATTGTTTTGGGCAGGAAAGCAAACCTAACAGTCTAAACTCATGAGTGGAACTGGAATCTATTCTAGTTATCCACTACATTACAAACCACAGCAAACTTGGTAGCTTAAAACAACAGTTATTGTACTGTGCCCTGTAGTTATTAGGCCAGGAATTAAGGGCCCATTTAGCTGAATGATTTTTCTGTTCTAAATGGCACCAAATGTTGTTACTGTATGTATTCAGCTGTCAGCTGAGCTGGTCTAGAAGATCCACAATGTCTTCACTAGCATTTCAGATGCCTTGGCAGGAATGGCCACCAGGTCATTCTCCCTCACTAGGGGTTCTTAGGACCTCTCCATGTAGTCTCTCCAGCAGGATGATCACAATTCTAACATGGCAGCTTTGAGTTTCAAGTATGAGTACTCCAAGAGATAGAATGTGGCACGAAGTCACTTTGCCATATTCCACCAATCAGAGTAGTCACAGAGCCCTCAACAGATTCAAGAAAGGACACAGACCCAACTTTTCAATGAATGCAGCATCAAGGATTTTTCTGGATATCTTTAATTCCCACACAATCCAAAGTGGATCGGTGTCTGTGGTCATTAATACTTCTAATGTGTTAAGAACTGGGAGTACCCTCCATGCTCAAACCTCTTCATTTTGAAAACGGTACATGAATGTCTTCATGGTAATAAGGGAATTGCTCAAGATTGGAAGACTTGGTAAGAGTCAGTGCAGAGACTAGAACTATGAGCTCTTGACAAAGTTCAGTAGACTTTGACCGAAAAACACATTGCTGGTAATTATAATTTTCTGGTAACTCTCTTCTGGTATAATTATTCATCCACAACACCACAAAACAGTCTGGCACATACCACTTGTTGGGCAGATTATGGCAAGGAAACAAGCCTGTGCATAGCAGTTTATGGTTTGAAAGCAGACTGAAGTCTGAGCTCTAGAGTCAGACCTGGTTTAATTCCAGGCTCCAGTATGAATGCGGTTAGTTATTTCATCTCCCACTTCCTCGGTTTTCTCATCTGTAATAAGACAGCTACCTTGTAGGTTTGTTGTAAGGATGAAATGAGGGGATATGTGAAGTGTCACGCACAATCAATGGTCAGTGACTCTCACGTATTGTTTTTACATTTCTAGGCAGGACAATAACAGGTCTTTCCTGAAAACATTTATTGTCTCCTTCATATCTAGGTAAGGCTTTCAGCTGAGAATGAGGTGGAGGGACAATGTAGGAATATGGAGCAAAAAGAGAAGCTACAAACCATTTTCTCAGAGAGAGAGGAAAAAAAAAAGCATTTCAGAGCAATTGAATAACCTCTGAAGTCTGTGGGAATGAATTTAAAGTGAAACTAGTTTTCTCCAATAATACTCACTTCTTTAGCTGAAGTTGCTCAGAAGACACAGAGTTGGGTCAAGTAGAATTAGGATCTGCCAGGCATGTGTGACAGAGGGAGAGGATCAAAATAGTTCAAAGTTTTTCCAAGAAAATTATAATAATAATGGACTTTGAGCAAAACTAGGAAGGAGGTCTGTATGATTTTCTAACGCTATAGAGTCATTTCTTTAAACGTCATCCTGATTGCGGAGGTATGACAATTTCAGATAATGCTAAAGTCCAGTTGCTTCCTTGAAAGAGAGATAAAAAGCGTGGAGATAAAAGTCATTAAAATTGAGATCACATAATGCTGCTGTTGAATCATGTGCATGACAGAGTTCTGCCAGTAAAGGCAGAGGGTTCAGGTTCAAAGACTTAGAAGAGTAAGAAAGAGTGGCAAAGAAGGCAGAAGGTAAGAGAAGTGATGAGAAGGGCTGACTGACTGGCTTGAAATCACAAGCCTCAGAAGACCAAGCCATTTCTATGAGAATGGAAGGAAGAGTTTTCGAAAAAATGTATCTCAGAGCAAAAAAGTAGTTGAGCATGGTCTCAAGATTCTGAGGTACCACAGGTACCATAGAATCAGCAACAGCCTCCTGAGAAAGCTGTAGGGAATTTGTATCTGCTTTTGCTGCATTAGAGGGTGTTACTTAAATCCAGGTGCTGGAAGAAGCATTCTATCGTCACCAGTGCCATCATTGCTATTGTTCTCTGCTGTTATTACCAAGACCGTTATTAAGATGACCAGGGTCCTGTAGAACAGATTGAGAGTGAGGGCATGGGGCTCCGTGATTCAGAGAAGGGCAGAACAGCGGCATGGTAAGGATAAATGGAAGATATTTCCCAGAGGTGCTTACCTACAGTGTGATGACTGAGAATAACAAGACTGAGAGGTATCATGGTCTCAGCATTGCCAAAAAAATTAGTCCCATTACCCTGATCCAATGGATTTTATTCCAGAGCAGTGTTTCTCAAAATTTGACCCATGTGTATCACCTGAAGATCTTCAAATACAGAGTCCGATTCACTAGGTTCAGGTAATGCCAGAGCTTCTGCTTCTCTAATAAGCTCTCAGGGGCTGCCCTTCTTTTATTCACATTCACCCAACAAACTGTCCCACACTACAGGCCACAGAAAACAGTAAGAAGCCTCAGTGAAGGACACGGACTCTTCGCCCACTAGGACACAAGGAAAAACAGAAGAATGAGAGTTAAATGGTTTGGAAAGACTCATTCACAATGCATTCACTTAATATTTGTGATATCTCTTTTTTGCTAATAATCAAAATACTTTGTAGAAAGTGTGTTAACAAGAATGTGGTTAAATGATATTCACCAAACATCTCAGGTATTTCAAGAAGTGCTAAACTTGGGGGCAGGGAGTAAGTGATGGATGGAACATTGAAGATTACCAAGAAATAATATACCCCATAAAGCTAATAAATTGGTCATTTCAGAAATTTTGAACTGATATACACATTATACCCTGATAAAAATGATTTCCTTGCAAATTGGTGATGTGACTGTTCTTGGAAGAGAACATTAATCCCTGCTATTAAAAAGAATCTGGGGGTACCTGGGTGGCTCAGTCATTAAGCATCTGCCTTTGGCTCAGGTCATCATCCCAGGGTTGTGGAATGGAGCCCCTCATCAGGCTCCCTGCTCGATGGGGAGTCTGCTCCTCCCTCACCCTTCCTGCTTGGGTTCTCCTCTCACTGGTGCGCTCTCTCTCTCTCTCTCTTCCTGTGTGTCAAATAAATAAATAAATAAATACATCTTTTAAAGAATATCTGAACATCTCAGTATATTTCTGGATACTTTTTTAAATCAACTAATGAGGAAATTAAATTTAGAAATCTGATTCAAGATTTTCTTCAGTTATTGGGTAAAATGTCTGTGAAACTGGGGAAATTTTTACCTTGAGAAGTCAATTTCTAGTAAAAATTATTAATGATAATTTTTTCTGGCAAGAAAAAAATCTGGATTTTCTAATCCAAGGGAGCGGAAGCAAGGATTTTGCAAGGATTCATAAAGAGGAGCAGTTATTACGTATCTTGACTTGGAATGACTTAAAAAATATCCAAGAGCAAATCAAAAAAGAAATGTAATTCATTTAATTGCTTGACATTTCTTGGTATTTTTTCATGTAATCATTTATGATGTCTCCTCTCCTTGTACCAATATCAGAGTGTTCTAAAATTCTTCCTCATTGTCTTTAAATATAAGTAGATATGCTAAACCTTTATGATCGTACAGTCAATTAGGATTTGTAAGTGTCTATGGGTATCATAGTGACTCAACTCAATGCAGCAGATAAGTAGATTTGTGTGGAGATTCAAAGCCCCTGTAGCACTGAATCAGGTATGTTATCTCAGATGTGGCAAGCAGGGTCTTGTGGATCCAATGCCTAGATGGTCAGGGGTTAGGTCCTGACTTTTGGGCAGCATTGGTCGTTCACTGAGAGCCACTACTGAGGTCAAGACTCTGTTCAAGAACATCCCCTCCCTGTCCTCTTGTGGGACTTCTCCATTTCTAAATTAATTGTCAGTGACATTCTTCTGGTAATAGGCTATCAGTGGAAATTTGCTCAGGGATGGGGTACAGACATCTAAACCTCATCTGCGTTGATCCAATTCTGTGCAGGGCCATATTCTAGGGTCTAGGGATAAAACTGTGAGTAGAACAGTCACTGTCCTCAAGCAGCTTAAATTTGTTATGCTTATGGAAAACAATGGGGGCAGCTCCCTGACATCGGACTTGGGAATGATTTTTTAGATATGACACCAAATGCACAGGCAAAAAAGCAAAAACAGACAAGTGGGACTATATCAAACTAAAAAGCTTCTGGGGGGCACCTGGGTGGCTCAGTGGGTTAAAGCCTCTGCTTTCAGCTCAGGTCATGTTCCCAGGGTCCTGGGATGGAGCCCCGCATCAGGCTCTCTGCTCAGCAGGGAGCCTGCTTCCCCCTCTCTCTCTGCCTACCTCTCTGCCTGCTTGTGATCTCTGTCTGTCAAATAAATAAATAAAATCTTTAAAAAAAAAAAGCTTCTGTACAGAGAAAGAAACAACCAACAAAATGAAAAAGCAACCTATATAATGGGAAAAAACGTCTGCAAACTATACAGCTGATAAGGAGTTAATACCTAAAATCTATAAAGAGCTCATATGACTCAGGGCACCTGGGTGGCTCAGTCAGTTGGGTGTCTGCCTTTGGCACAGGTCATGTTCCCAGGACCCCGGGATCCAGATGTGTATCAGGGATCCAGATGTGTATCAGGGTGACTACTCAGTGGTAAGCCTTCTTCTCCCTCTCCCTCTGACTCCAGGTCCCCCTATTTATGCTCTCTCTCTCTCTTTTTTACTGTCAAATAAATAAAGTTTAAAAATCTTTAAAAAAAAGAAAACTCGTACAAATCAAGCACAACAAAAACCTGATTTAAAAGTGGACAAAGGACTGCAATAGACAATTTTTCTAAAGAAAACATACAAATGGCCAACAGGCATATATGAAAAAGCAGTCAAAATTAGTAACATCAGGGCAAAGTAAATCAAAATTACAATGAGATATCACTTCACACCTATTAGGATGGCTATTAGCAAAAAATTTACTTCCCTGGTTACTGTATAAAGGTACATGGGCACGATCTGGCATCTCTTTAGGGGCCTGTTTTGTATGACCCCGAACTCTGCAACTATCCTTTTTTTTTTTTTTTTTTTAAACTAAGGTTGTAGAATTACAAAATTCCTTCAACCTTTGAATCTTAAGTAAGATACCCTCAATTGGATTGATTTCAGTCCTTCGGGAGTCAGCATGTGTGACTGCCTATTTAAATATAGTTCCGTTGGAGCCCCAAGAGTGCCAAATGCCTCCTCTGCTTTCCAGATGCCTCCTTCCTGAGCCACTCAGGGAGGTGCGGTCCTGAGCAAGGACCCTCTGGTGACTTAATTTAGTTCACCAGTGCCTACTCAACTGAAAAACTGGGTTGTCATTCTTGAAGAAACTCATGGAAGCACCTGTTTCTTAGAGGTTCACACATTAATTTGTGCAAAAATGTCCTTGCTGCAGTTTATACCAGGTAGTGCTGAAGACTGTTTTTGAGTATTGCGTGAAGGCTATAAGGTTGGAACAGGCAAGTCATAGGTGTGAAAGCTTTAATTTGTCTACTTCATTTATCTTCTTATTTTTGTGTCCGTCGTCTCTGTTTTCCTATTTTATAACCATTGGAGTGTTCTGATGCCTTCTCTTAAAACCTGAGTTGACGTATGGTGGGAGCAGCAGAACATTTAAGATATTTTTGTGATTCTTTTTTTAACCCCCCTTTGTATATGTGATATTAAGCAAATGATGAAACATTGCTCTAATGGTTTAATAAGGAAGGAGAGAAAAAGACCCTAATTTCTAAGTGGAGAAATCTCTCTCTGTGTGGAAAAGTTGATCAAGACAGTTTACAACAGTTTGGCTGTGTTATTGTACCTGACTTTAGGATCCAAAAAAACTTTTTTGCTGAGTTGTGCCTTTCCTCCTGGAATTGTAAGTTGAACACAATACTAGTAGCTATTTGCGCTATGAAGTGGATATTGTGACAGAGAACACACCAGAGGCTTTCTCCTGTTAAGCAAATAATGCCTTGTGAATGCATGCTCTATGGAGAAACCCCTGTAGTTTTAACTTGCTAATGCTATCTGTCTTGTTGAACAATACATTCTGGATTTTTTTTCACTCCCCCTCCCCCCTCACTGTCCCCCTTACCCCCCCCCCACAAAAACCCACAAAAGGTAATAACAGTTGATGAGGATATAGAGAAAATAAAACCTTCATACATTGGTGTTGGGGATCTAAAGTGATACAGCCACCATGGAAAACAATATGGATAGTACTCAAAATTTTAAAAATAGAACTAGTACATGATGCAGTGATCTCACTTCTGGGTATATACCCAAAGGAAATAAAATCACTATCTGGAAGAGA